>JAMPIV010021746.1:0-102018 GCA_024509875.1 Oreohelix idahoensis
AAAAACTTCTGGAAATGGTTTTAATGCGCAAAGGGAAGTAAACATTTTAACGGTAACTTTGCGCCAAAGGTAAGTAAAAAATTGTACGTTAACTTTACAATTTTTACTTCCCTATTCGCATTTCCAGAAGTTTCGGCGGTTTCGTTGTCGTCGCATTGCGTTTAATGGCGTAAACGCGGATTTTATTTTTAGACTCGTCGCGCTCTGTTGTTGAGCGAAAAATACCATCAATAACCAAAAAATGAGACACAAAAGTAATCGAACTTTCGATTTCGTATTATTTTTCAAGGTCCGATGCGGAAATTTCAAGCTATAAAGCCATTTTTCCAGGCTTTTCAAGGCCTGGAATTTTTTTTTTTCGTTTTCCCGGTTTTTCAAGGTTTTTCCAGGGCGCTACGAACCCTGTCTTATTCAAAATCTAGGATCTATTATAGGTTTCAGCAATGTTGGCCAAAACTTGTATGTCACATTGATGCAGACTTGGTTTGCTCGAAGACTACAAGAATATCCACTTCTGGACGCTATTGTTTTTGAAATCTGCATGGGGTAAAGTGTTGCCCTGTGACGTAATGCAAAGAACTGTTTTCGAAAAGCAGGCTTTAAAGTTGTAGAATGATACAGATGATGAAAAACCGGTTGTATCAAATACTCGTTATTGTAATGCTAGTATTTATAAAGTGAAACTTCTGTGGAACCGTTGCTTCATCGACTAATTCAGGAACTGAACATTTCACCAGAAGATTTTGTCAACATTGACAATGATATTGTTACTTACAAGATAAGTGCTAGCCTTAGCCAGTGCTGATATTCTAGGGAAGGTGTATGCCAACAGTGTTTCATCTTCAGTCCCTTGCCAGTCCAGATCTAGATATGAGATGATGATGATGACTGTGGGTTGCCAGTGCAAACTGTTTCACAAATGGAAGTTTCAAATTGCAATGGATAAAATTTAACATGTATATAATGGCATGCAGGATGCCAAGATGATTTAATTTATAATTTCTTTGAATTAAGGGATGTCATGGGAAAGACATTTTTAGTAACTCCAGTACGGGTACTAAGTACAGAGGGAAAATTGCAGCAATTTCATTTCAAAGTGTAAAAAGTAGCTGTTATTCTTCTAGATATCTTGTGCCCAAACTTTGTACTTTAACACTTTTGGGTGATTTACATATTTTTCTGTGTCATACATCTGATCGTATTCAACGCTCAATTCCTTATTTATATTCTTGAACTCTTATCTGATAATGAGGAATTTTCGATTAGAAGAACTATATTCTTCGTCTCCTGGTGAGTATCTCCTTATCAGTCTGCACTGTAAATACAGACGTCAAGTACAGTAGGTCTATCTATAAACTGGACTTATTTTAAATAGGTTTTTATAAATGAGACATATTGAATTCTATAGTACTTACGAGTGCTAAAAATAAATCTCTGCGTTTAAGTCGTAAACTGCATTAGCGCCAAAAACTTCTAGGAAATGGATTCTAAATTGCGCAAAGGGAAGTTAAAAAATTGTACGGTAAACTTTTGCACAAAGGGAAGTAGAAATTGTATGGCGGTAACTTTACAATTTTTACTTTCCCTTTGCGCACTTCCAATTCCCTCTGAATTTTCGGTGGTTTCGTTTTCGGCGCTTTGCGTTTAATGGCGTAAACGCAGATTTATTTTTTTAGACTCGTCGCGTCTGTTGTTTGCGAAAAATACCATCAATAACCAAAAAAAAATGGACACAAAGTAACGAACTTTCGATTTCGTATTATTTTTTCAAGGTCCGATGCGGAAAATTCAAGGCTTATAGCCATTTTTTCCAGATACTTTTCAAGGCCCTGGAATTTTTTTTTCCTTTCATTTTCCAGGTTTTTCCAGGTCGCTGCAAACCCTGGTGTAATGTCTTTATGTCTCTTTTTTTATCCATATTTTGAAGCCTGGGTATAGAGATTCTTCTTTCAATGGATTCATGGCAATTACAAAAATCTAAATGAGAATACGAACTTGAAAACCATTTATTATTGCACTTACATTTCCCCCTATATTTCTCAACATAATCTCCACCAACATTGATTACACTTATCCCATCGCTTTATCAGTGCCTCAAAACCTGCAGCACAGAAGTCTTGGTCTGCTGTCTCAGCCACATTCGCACCTCACGTTCAAAACCTCTTGTCATCCACGAAACGTTTGCTGCAAGGTGAGTTTTTAGTGACCAAAAAGGTGGAAATCGCCGTGGGCTAAGTCGGGGCTACAAGGCGGATGTTCAAGAAGTTGCCACCCTCAGTTGTTCAATTTTCTCCTGGTTAATCAAGCTGTATGTGGTTCTGGCATTGTCATGATGGAGCAATACTTCTATAGTCAGTAGGTCTGGACGTTTTCTTCGAATTGCGTCCCGAAGCTTCAACAGAGCTTCAGAGAGTTAACGATGCAGCATTCACATTCTCAACCTTTCTTCTGGAAAAGGGTTAACGAGCACTCCTTGAGAATCCAAAAAACACTGTAAGCATAACCTTCTCTGCTGATGGCGTTTACCTTTGAATTTTCTTGGCAGAAGGTGAAGAAGGGATGTTTCCATTGCACTGAAGCAATGCTTTGATTCGGGTTGGTATGGTGATGCACCCATGATTCGACCCCAGTAATGTAACAATCCTGTTAAGCATGTCCTTCTTCATCTGTGTTCACCGAGAGAGATGTTGCAAGGACAGGCCCATTCGGTCCTCTGGGCACCCCACGAAGAGCACACTTTCCGAAGGAAATTCAAAACGATCATGCATTATGCTGTAGGCTAAACCATGGAGAACACCCTATTGCAGTTGCTACACTGTCTATCGTTACTCGCCTGTCAGCTCGAATCATCTCCCCCACCTGCTGCTTGTCACACTAATCTGAAGAGGATGGACCCAGGTCAGTCTTCAACAGCAATTTTTGAGCGTCCTTGAGAAAATTTATCGACCCAGTTATGTACCGCTTTACGTGACAAAAACACTTCTCCACCGTTAACAGGAAACATTTCCTTATGAATATCCTTTGTCGGAAAGTCCTTTTGCCCCCTAAAAAAGTACAACAGCATGCTGTTCTTCAGTCATACATACACTCTCACAAGCACGGTCACCATTTTTATCTGAGCTGCACATGCAACACCTAACATCTGCTACCTAAAGTAATCATCAAGCTGGATATTGCTGCCACCTACTGACACCTTTAGAAACTACCAACTACAATTTTCAGCTATCCCATATCAGTTGTGACATACTTACTGACTTCCCCTCATATTTGTAAGAAACACAACATTGCCTTCTGATAATAATGAATGCAACACCAGTCAGACAAATGCAGTTACCTTTAAGGTGACATATCCAAGATATGCTTGTTTAGCTCCTTCTACAAACACAATTGTAGACTCTGTCTCCCTTTCTATGATCACATGGTCCATGACATTACCCTGAGCTGACAAAATAAATATTCACTCCAACTGATCATGCAATAATACAGTGTTATAGAAAACAGTGCAGGATGTGAGAAGGCCTTTAGTCATTATCATGTGATTGTTAGAACATTAATTTAATACAAAAAATATTTATGGAATATTTATGTTTTGGTATAAATGCCTGACTGAATTTATGTGATAATAACATGGAGTAAGTAAGTGTCAGAATAAACAAAAGCAAGTATGTACAGTCATGTTGCTCATAAATAAACTGAAATAAATTCCTGTACAAATGCTATCCTACAATTAAATGGAGCTACTTTATCAATACTCAAACAATGGAATATACTTTCATTCTCACCTGCACCAATTAGGGACAGGGTGAAATCAATCAGCCGAACGTCTCCATGGTAGATGCCTGAGTGGATAAAGATGAGAGCATCCTCCAGCGCTTTAGTGTGCGTAAAGTTATACGCTGACTCTATTGTGTCAAACTTGTCTGCAAAGTCCATAGAAATAAAGTTGTCAGTGGGCTGATTTTACTGTACATTTTTAACATTCAATAAGAACAAAGTTGTAAGCTGATTATTACTCCTCTAATCTGTGTGGATCACAGACCTTCAACGTGTTCACATTACGCCTTCCATCCTGTGCCATCAGCTCCAGGTCCTCCATACCCTCTTAAGTCTGTCTCAAAGCTCCACTCCCTGTTTTTAGGTCTCGCTGTATATATTTCTTTGTGTGATATATCTTGGAAGTTCCAGAAGACTAACCTTGCAATGATATTAACTGGTTTCCTCAATGTGTGTTATCCAACACCAACTAATTTTCTTCATGTCTTTCGTTTCCACTATTATTAATACAGTTATTTTCATCTGCTTCACATTGGTGATTTTGTCATAATATTTCAACTCTTCTATTCAAAGCCATGACCCATTTATGAAAGTCTGTAACTTCTCAGTTGTCATGTTTATTGTTCTCCATGTTTCACAACCATACAATACGACTGATGGACATTTGAGCTGAAGACTCCTATTTCTATTGCACTTGATTTCTTCAGACTTAAATATAATTTCCAATGCTATGATAGCTGCTGTAGCTTTTTGTATTCTTATTTTGACATCCTGCCTGTTCCTCCATCTCAGCCTATGTTGCTGCTAACATACATGTATGATTATACATCTGAAATCACTGGCTCCTCCTAAGCATTATTCATTAGTTATCTTAACCATTAATATGACAGATGATACATACAAACCAACATGAAACATGACTGACTTACAATCAAATTTCTCCCTTTCACATGTTTTCCTTTTGATGTCTTGCAGTGTGGGATACTACCTCTTGACACATGAATACCTCTGTACTGCAGGAACATTGACATAAAAAGTAAAGCAATCTCTGAATGTGGAATTAGCATATTTATTTTAATAATGACTATTAAAACTGCTCCACTCTAAATCACATATTCGTTTGATATACAAGTGGCTCTGACACAATTTAATACACATATGCACACAAAAACTTGGTGGGGAACTGTGGCAGCACAGATAAAAAGCAAGAACCAGAATTGGGATACTGCAAGAAGGTTGACTTTAGAATGAGCAAAGTGGACAGAGTTTGTTGCGGTCCTACAAGCTGCCACTAGGCATGATGGTTACTGACTGCTCTACAAGTTAACGGTAAATGGTCACTGACTGCTCTGTGAGTTAACGGTTAATGGTCACTGACTGCTCTGTGAGTTAACGGTTAATGGTCACTGACTGCTCTGTGGGTTAACGGTTAATGGTCACTGACTGCTCTGTCAGTTAACGGTTAATGGTCACAGACTGCTCTGTCAGTTAATGATTAATGGTCACTGACTGCTCTGTCAGTTAACAGTTAAGAATCCAAGAAGAATAAGAAGCACACAGTCTACTTAGAATTGTGAATGTAGACACAATGTATACACAGGGTTCATAGCAAATTTCTTCAAGCATTTTCCAGGTCCAGCACGTGATTTTCAAGGATGGGAAACTCTAATATTTTCCTCATCTAATTTTCTCAGATATAATTATCACTTTGCTGATCAGCAATCCGGAGCATTACCGTCTCCCATCACCAAGGGTACCAGTTGCAGTCAAACAGAAAAGATACATCATGAAACTGAAGGATCCCCTCAACAGAAAAGCTTTCGTGGTCGACGTAAAGAGAAGATATGAGATTATCAAAAGCCAGGAAAGAACAGAGACCAATGATGTTGACCAGAGATTCAACACCATCTCAACAATATACAAGGAAAGCAGCAAGTCATGCTTGGGATTCCAGGAAAGAAAGAGCCAAGACTGGATAACACCAGATACGCTAAACACCATAGCAAAGAGAAAAGAAATGAAAAGAAAGAAAACAGAAGCTAAGTCTTCCAGGTTAAAGGCAATATATAGTGAACAGTACAGTCAGCTGGACAGGGAAGTTAAATGTCAAACCTGTGCTAACAAAAGGACATTTCTGGATGACCTTGCAAGACAGGCAGAAGAGGCAGCACTGAGAAATGAACAAAGCACAGTATACAAAATAACTAAAATCATCAGTGGAAAACGAGGTGCAAACAATATTAGGTCTACATTAGTAAGAGAAAAGCACGGAAATCTCATCACGACAGTAGAGGGACAGGAAACCAGATGGGCAGAGCATTTCAGAGACACTCTGAATAAGGAACCACCAGAGACACAACTGAATGTTCCTGAGGCTGAAAATGATCTAGATGTTAATACAGACATCCCATGAAAAGAAGAAATCATCACAGCAATCCATACATGCCACACCTCAGAGATGAAAAACCTGTACAAAAAATTTAAAAAACCTGTACAAAGACCCGCAAAACCTGTACAAAGACCCGCAAAACCTGTACAAAGACTGAAAAACGTAACAAAAGAGTTTATTCATGTAAAAGTATATTCAATTAGATGGTTCTGCACCATCATAGTGACATGCGGCCTTTGCCTTTTTAAGCATGTCTTCACTTGCTTTAAAACCTAAACAACAAGAGTTAGAATTTATTTTGCATAGTAAATACAAATATTAATAATCAATTTGAAAAATATAATTATTTGTAATTTTAATATTATATAATGAAATAGAATCTTGGAAAAAAAATTAATACAATTTATGGTTGAAATGAAGAACAGTTGCTGTGTTTTCTATAGTGCCTTATAAAAGTACAGGCCTAAAGAGACCAGTAATAAGCATTATGGGTTAGGAATCTTAAATTTAAAATCTAATAAATTTTTTGCTAAAGCTGGTAATGAAAATATAAACTAGCGCTGGCGTAATATTAGCCTGTATATTTTCTACCGAACTTCAAAAATTGGAATAGCCGTTAAAGCCCAACTGGTAGTTTTAAATAGACCTTCCCATACAAATTTTAGTGTCAATCAAACATTGATAGTAGGCTAATTAATTATTTAATAATTATAAATCATTGAATGACCGTAATGATGACCACCAAAGGCAAAATAACATTGTTTTTTAAAGAAACGAAATTAAAACTAAGAAGAGAAGTAGGCTAACTCCAAATAAACTTTTCTCTGATCGAGTTAAGATGTAAATTTTCCACGCTATTGTGGTTTTTTTTTTCTTTTCAGTTTCATAATTTGGTAATATCGGAATGACGTTCGCCGAATGCTCCGCGTGTATTTTCGTACCATTTAGATTTAGGGTTAACCCTAGCTGTAACCCTAATTATAACTCTAAATGGTACGAAAATACATGCGGAGCATTCGGCGACCGTCATTACGATATTAGGCTACCCATAATTTGTAGGCTATTGTATTATTTTTCAAATTTACATTTCTTACGCACTTTCTACAAGTTTTAGTGAAATCAAATAATATGTAGTGGTATCAGCCTTTTTTTTTTTTACCAGCCGTAAATAATAAATTATGCTAAACCTTAGGGGAAAAGAAAGCATAGGCCTAAGTTATCTGACAGTTAAATCTAACTTCATCTAAACAATGTTATTGTAATATTTTTTTAAAAATGAATTACTTACCAATACTAAACTGGAAATTAATCCTAAACAATAGGCTCGACTCAAAAAAGATTTCAGTGCTGCGTAATCGTTCAAATAATCAGTAACCTCGCGCTAGCTTTAGCGAAAAATTGTGAATGAACACGCCACGCACATCCCGCGGCAATTGAAAAATAGGCAGCTTGATTTTCATTGGTTATTTTTTTTTTTATCCACTTGGCTTAAAATCTCGCCGAATCTCATGACGCAAATTGTGTAGTGGCACAAGATTTATATGTATATTTAATAATTAGGCGAAAAAACCCGTACAGACCCGTACACATCTGAAAACGCAAACACCCCGTACAGATTATGGGTAAACCTTTAAGTGTGGCATGTATGGCAATCAAAGGGTTAAAGAATGGAAAAGCTCCTGGTCATGATAACTTAAATGCAGAGCTATTTAAGACAGACCCAGAGCTAGCAGCAGAACTATTAGAACCACTATTTGCACAAGTCTGGAAAACAGGGACAACATCAACAGAGTGGAGAAAAGGAATAATTGTCAAATTGCCCAAGAAGGGAGATCTTGCAGACTGCAATAATTGGAGAGGAATAACTCTTCTCTCAGTTCCCATCAAAATACTAGGCAGGATAATTATACAGAGAATCTCAAAAGCAGTAGACCACAAACTGAGGAAAGAACAAGCAGGATTTAGAAAGAACAGAAGATGTGTAGATCATATATTTACCCTCAGGAACATTATAGAGCAGTGCTCAGAATGGCAAAGACAGCTGTACATTAATTTAGTTGATTTTGAAAAGGCTTTTGACAGTATACATAGGGACATTTTATGCAAAATACTGAGGGCTTATGGAATTCCAAGCTGCATAGTGTCAATCATAAAAAGCCTTTATGCCAAATTTAACATGTAGCGTTGGGCAGAGCAACCTAACCTTTGAAGTAAAGACAGGAGTACGACAGGGATGCCCCTTATCAACCACTCTATTTTTAACAGTCATAGACTGAGTGATGCGCCAGACCACAGAGGGCAATCCAAGAGGAATAAAATGGACTACATTTTCTACATTGGAAGATCTGGATTATGCAGATGACATTGCACTGCTAGCACATTCACATCAACACATCCAGGAAAAAATGAATAGACTTAATAAGTATAGCCAGCAGGTGGGCTTGAACATCAACCTAAAGAAGACCGAGGTCAGGACGCTCAATGTGAGCAGCCCTGAGCCCATATCAGTAAGGAATCAGCAACTGGAACAGACAGATGCCTTCACATACCTAGGATGCATAGTATCACCAGGCGGCGGAGCAAGCAAAGACATCAACAACAGAATGAACAAAGCAAGAACAGCCTTTTTTAGTCTAAACAACATCTGGAAGTCCTCTCAGTACAGCACAAGCACAAAATTAGGATTATATCAGAGCTGTGTGCTTTCTGTGCTTCTCTATGGCGCAGCGAGTTGGAAAGTTACTCACTGAATCTATTGGCCGAATACCATCACCAACCAAGATCTGCTTACTCGGAGCAAGCAAGAGGACATGCACACCATCATAGTTGGCAGACGCTGGAGCTGGGTTGGCCATGTCCTCAGAAGAGACCCCGATGCCATCACAAGAACAGCTATGCTATGGACCCCTGAAGGAAAACGAAAGAGAGGCCGACCAAAAACAACTTGGCAGAGGACTGTGGAGGCTGAGATGCAAAGAATGAACCAGAGTTGGGGCACTGTACGAAGGATGGCCGCCAACCGAGCAAAGTGGAATCAATTTGTTGTTGCCCTACAAGACGCCACTAGGCGTAATGGACACTGACTGCTTTGACGGTCGACAGCTAAGGATCAAAGAAGAAGATTACCAAGGGTGTTTGCAGATTTCTTTAAACAGAACTGTTTTTTTCCCTAAAAATAGGATCTGTGTGGGTAGAGGTAGCTTGCACCTACATGGCCGAAGTGGTCGACACCTCCCATACTTTTGCTGTATTTTTCTGCAAGCACTGGCTTCTGAATTCTTCTGCCCTAAAGAATTTGTCTTTCTAACTGTCTTGTTTATATTATCATTGGAGTGAACAGTAGATATAAGGTTAAATCTTTTCGTATCATGCCAGGTGACTGTCGGCATGACTTATCTTCTGTCGCACACAACCTGGCAATAGAACTATCAGGAACAATTTTGTGAAATTTTTTTTTATTAATTCCTGTATTTGAATTAAAACTATGGTGACTTTTGACTGAAAACAGAGTCCAAATAATCTCAGCTCTGAGAGTGTCTTCCTTGGTTACAAATAATGTCACATCTGTAGATCTTCTGGTAGTGTTAAACGTTTTTGACTGTCTGAGGGCTTAGTGTTTGACAGTTTTGATGTTTCTGAGGGTAAAACTGCTTTTTGGGGTTGTGTTCTTTTCTGTAAAAAAAATTTAAAAAAATTGAACACACAAATAACTTATGAGTAGGCCTAAGCTATGTATATTTACCAAGTCAAAGTTCTAAACGCATTCATAATATAGTCAAACAATATTTAACTTGAACAAAAGATAATATATAGAAATTGGGAGGGTGAAGGTATGATAATATTCTTATAATACTTATGATAAGTGAAAATCTATTAAATATCTAACTGGAAACAGCAAGCCTGTACACACCCCCAACTCATCGTTACTATCTTTGTTGGGTTTTGTTTTATTTTATCACGTTTCTGTTTGTTTAGATTTTTTTTTTAATTTAATTTTTTATTTATTTATCTTTAAAATAACATAGACCTAAGCACAAAATTGGTAATTTTCATTTATCCTAATTTGACAGATGTGATGCCACTTTCATGTATCGGCAGTTATTCGTGTTATCTGGAAATGAAAACATGTAGGCTTAGCCTATCCTAATTATACACCATTCAATTTAAAAAAAAAAAAGCATTCAAAATATATTTATTTCCAAAAAAATGTGGTGAAATGAACAGTGAACCATGGGTCTGATAACAGGGTTGGCTATAGGATATGGAATCCCCATCAATTTATATTCCTGACCACCTTAAACTGTGTCAAACATGTTCCCGTAAGCTGTTGTAAACCAAGAAATTTCATTCAAACACTATAATTTTGGCCATGGTTAAAAATAAAACTGTAAATACATTGTACTTTACAGATGCAAGTACAGTAGGCTAGGCCTATCTATAAACTGGACATTTAAATATGCTTTATAAATGAATTTATTACTTACCTCAGTTGAAATGAACGATTTAATACAACTTGAATGCGCAGACAAGTGTAGCATGCGACTTTACTGCACTTTCAATTCTATAGTATTTTTTTAATTTCATAAGTTTTGCCTGGTCTTGGCGAGGCGTGTCCCATTCAACCTAGTCGGTTATATTAGGGCGCATGTCCAAATATAAAAGACCTTTAGGTCTGTAGTAGTAACCAGACCTCAGGGTCTTTTATGTCTGGACATGCGCCCTAATATAACCGACTAGGTTGAATGGGACGCACCTCGCCAAAACTTTATTTAAAAAAAAAAAATACTGCACTTTCTCCCATGCAGGTCAAAAAATATTTTTTATAACTTCTATTATAATTTCTAGCCATTTATACTGAAAGTGACAACCAGGCATGTTTCTAAATAATAATTTCAAAAGTGGCGATGCTTGATTCGAATAGCAGACGCGAGCGATAAAAATAAATTTGTACATCACGTCATAAACGCAAACCGCCGAAAACGTCTGGAAATGGATCTAGTGCGCAAATTCTGCGGTAACTGAAATTTAACTAAAAATACAATCAATAAACAAAAAATGGACAACTTTCCATTTGTAATTTTTTTCCAGGTTCGATGCGGGAAATTCAAGGCTTTTAGCCATTTTTCCAGGCTTTTCAAGGCCTGGAATTTTTTTTTCCGTTTTCCAGGTCGCTACAAACCCTGTATACAAGAAAGAACAGAAGTAATAAATACAACAGTATTCACAGAACAACACAATGAAAATTGCTCCAGGAACTTGCAGATTTCATTCACACAAATTAGCTCAGAAGGATAAAAAAACAGTACCTGGACCAGACTAAATAAAAGGCATTTACTCTACTGTGCAGTTAGTGATGCCTCATCAAAAAGATGGCAATAGCATGAGCCAAGGAACCAGCAAACTCAAACAGTTTCTCCATGATATATTGTTGGTGCATTGTTTTTATTACTTGTACTTCTATCAGAAATGAACATTTAGTAATACGTCTGACATACCAGTTGTTTGAAGCTCTCCTTCCATGGGTTGTCATAGTTTTGATCATCTGGTGATACAAAGTGAAAAACCCGAGGCTCTGGGTTCATTAGAGGGGTCTCGTATTCAAACACCTCCATGTACAAAACTTTCCTGTCAGTTAAAAATACAAATGGCTTTACAACATGACACTCTGACAACATCAGAACAGACTTATAACATCTTCATGCACTAAACTTTCTTGTCAGTTAAAAATACAAGTGGCTTTGATTATGGCACAATACTGAAAGAGAATCCAGACTCAAACATGATAATGCATAACAAAGTATATGATGGTATAATGCTACTGGTTGACATGGAAATGGCAGCAATACTGAATTTTAATCATATATTTCAGTTCACTGAGGCTTTAAATTGTTTGAGTTATAAGCACCAAATAAAAATTGAGATCTGTATTACTGTAATATAAAACTTTTATCAAATTATTTTTTCATAACTTTATTAAGTCCCAAGCCACAGAATTTCAAACTTTCAATGTTTCTAAACTACTATATCTAAAAATAGTACAAAATGTGAGAAGTTTTACAACAAAATCTGCAAGAAATCATAGTTTTAACAAGGTATCTGAAAATGATCTGAAACAACATAAATTCTCACAATCACCACATTAACAAACAGTGCTACAAGCAGGTCACTATTGTCAAGTTTTCGCCCGAGCCACCATTCAACTAAGCTCCATAACAACAATTAAATGTGAATGTTTTTAACAGATTACTCAGCTTCAATCCAAGTCCTGCTGGTTCCTTGACACAATCACAATGTCTTTTTTTTTCATTTTTCTTTGTCAATCATGGTCTCTCTCAGATCGACTATTCCTAGCTCTTTCGGATTTATCTATATTTTATAAATCCTGCTGGGCCTCACACAAGAAGGCTGCACAGAATTACTTTGTGTGCTAATGCTTATACATAATGAGGCTGCTAACCTCACTTTAAACAACATTTACATCATGCCTGGACAAACAAGCTGTGCTTCCACACTGCAAACTTTTAGCACTGACTGACTAATAAATACAACTTACCACAATTCATGATCATTTGTGATTGACCGAAATCTTCTGCAAACTTGGCCAGCACTACACAGATCCAGCTCCTTTAGGAAGGAGAAAATGATCAGTGTAATGATTTAACAAAATGTGGAATGAAGATCCTGCAAAAAATTAGCACCGCACAACAACAGAAGATTATTTACACACACACATGACAAAGATGTAGGTCATGCTCTATTGAGCATGTGATGACATGAACAAAGCTTGAATACACTGTGATAGCATCAAAGATGATGGACAAAGATAAAGAGGGCAACAAAGAGAGAAGACACAGCGCTGTTTAACAAGATGGCATGCAACAAAACAGAGACGGGAAGTTCTGGAGAGACATGATCCCACTTAGCAAGCTCTTGCAGAAGAAGGAAAAAAAATGATTAAGAGAAAAAGGTAAAAACCGGAAAGGTAGCTGAGTGCATACATTTTAATTTCAAATTTGTATATTTTATGAAACATGAGTTCTTTGCTACCATATCTTCTTCTTCTTTGATCCTTAGCCACCAACCATCAAAGCAGTCAGTGGCCACCACGCCTAGTGGCGAATTGTAGGGCAACAACAAATTAATTCCACTTTGCTCGATCGGTGGCCATCCTTCGTACAGTGCCCCAACTACTGTTCATTCTTTGCATCTCAGCCTCCACAGTCCTCTGCCAAGTTGTTTTTGGTCAGCCTCTCTTTCGTTTTCCTTCAGGGGTCCATAGCATAGCTGTTCTTGTGATGGCATCTGGGTCTCTTCTGAGGACATGGCCAACCCAGCTCCAGCGTCTGCCAGCTATGATGGTATGCATGTCCTCTTGCTTGCTCCGAGTAAGCAGATCTTGGTTGGTGATGGTCTTCGGCCAAAAGATTCGGTGAATTTTTCTTAGGCATGTTGTGTGAAAAGAAGACAATTTCGACATTTCCTTCTCTGTAACTCTCCAGCTTTCCGCACCATAGAGAAGCACAGAAAGCACACAGCTCTGATATAATCTTAATTTTGTGCTTGTGCTGTATTGAGAGGACTTCCAGATGTTGTTTAGGCTAAAAAAAGGCTGTTCTTGCTTTGTTCATTCTGTTGTTGATGTCTTTGCCTGCCCCGCCGTCTGGTGTTACTATGCATCCTAGGTATGTGAAGGTGTCTGTCTGTACCGGTTGCTGATTCCTTGCTGATATGGGCTCAGGATTGCTCACATTGAGCGTCATGATCTTCTTTAAATTGACGTTCAAGCCCACCTGCTGGCTATACTTATTAAGTCTATCTGTTTTTTCCTGGATGTGTTGATGTGAATGTGCTAGTAGCGCAATGTCATCTGCATATTCCAGATCTTCCAATGTAGAAAATGTAGTCCATCTTATTCCTCTTAGACTGCCCTCTGTTGTCTGGCACATTACCCAGTCTATGACTGTTAAAAATAGAGTGGTTGATAAGGGGCATCCCTATTGTACACCTATCTTCACCTCAAAGGTTAGGTTGCTCTGCCCAACACTGCATGTAAAGTTGGCATAGAGGCTTTTTATTATTGACACTATGCAGCTTGGAATTCCATAAGCCCTCAGTATTTTCCATAAAATGTCCCTGTGTATGCTGTCAAAAGCCTTTTCAAAATCAACGAAATTAATGTACAGCTGTCTTTGCCATTCTGAGCACTGCTCTATAATGTTCCTGAGAGTAAATATTTGATCTACACATCTTCTGTTCTTTCTAAATCCTGCTTGTTCTTTCCTCAGTTTGTGGTCTACTGCTTTTGAAATTCTCTGTATAATTATCCTGCCTAGTATTTTACACAACATGCCTAAGAAGAATTCACCGCATCTTTTGGCCGAATACCATCGCCAACCAAGATCTGCTTACTCAGAGCAAGCAGGAGGACATGCACACCATCATAGCTGGCGGAGGACTGTGGGGGCTGAGATGCAAAGAATGAACCAGAGTTGGGGCTCTGTACGAAGGATGGCCACCGATCGAGCAAAGTGGAATCAATTTGTTGTTGCCCTACAAGACGCCACTAGGCGTGATGGCCAATGACTGCAATGATGGTCGGTGGTTAAGGATCTAAGAAGAAGTATTTTGCTGGGAACTGAGAGAACGCAAATGTAATTAGCATATAACGTAGGCATGGTCGGGTGGGGTGAACGAAGGTCATGGTTAGAGCAGTTAAGTTTTGGCTTGTGTTTTCAAAGTGTACGGATATTTATGTGAGAGCGACAGACCAGTGTTCAATGTTATAAAATATTTCAGTCAGGATAATTGACTGAATACATTACGATGTGTGCCTGATTGTATGTGGCTTAAGGAGAAGGACAGTAAGTGATTTGAATGAATATGATTGGTAAAGAATGAAGGCGTCGTAGACGAAACATAGACATTCTGACTTTAAACCGGCACAACGACATTATTGCTTATGTCTGCTACTGAACACATTTGTATTACTGATGTACCGTCATATCATCATATGTTCTCAAAAGAAGTGAAGTACACTTATGTTGTATTGTGACAAATTAAATGTGATAAAATGTACAACAAGCTGTTCATCAAGATTATTCAAGTTGGCCATTCGACACGTTACTGTTTAGACGGTTGTCTATTATATCAAAATACCTTACAAGACCAGGCCAGCACATTAATATACCTGTTACCCAATAGCCTTCAATAAGTATAAGGTAACAATGTGCTTTGTTCATTTCTCAGTGCTGCCTCTTCTGCCTGTCTTGCAAGATCGTCTAGGAAATTCCTTTTGTTGGCTCGGGTTTTGGCGTTTAACTTCCTTGTCCAGCTGACTGTACTGTTCGCTATATCGTTGCTTTAACCTGGGAGACTTCACTTCTGTTTTCTTTCTTTTCATTTCCTTTCTCAATCTTTATGGTGTTTAATGTTTCTGGTGTTATCCAGTCTTGCTCCTTCCTTTCCTGGAATCCCAGGCATGATTTGCTGCTTTTTTTATATATTGTTGAAATGGTGTTGAATTTCTGGTCTATATCATCAGTCAATGTCTTTTCCTGACTTTTGGCAAATTGATATCGTTTCTTTATATCAGCCGCAAAAGCTTTTCTGATAAGGGGGTCCTTCAATTTGCTGATGTCAAACCTTTTCTGTGTAGTTACAGTTGGTCCAGCCCTTTTTAGTTTCACTTTCAGTTTTGCTACTATTAAATGGTGATCATTTCCCACATCTGCACCTCTTCTTACCTTCACATCTTCTAATGCATGTCTCCATCTACCGTTAATCATGATGTGGTCTATCTGGTTTCTGTCCCGACCATTCGGTGATTCCCATGTTAATTTGTGAATTTCTTTATGTGGGAAAAGTGTTCCTCCAATGGCCAGGTTGTTAATGCTACAGAAACTTGTTAACCCTTTCAGCACCAGTATGACGTACGCCATACGGCATAAATCTTCACAATTTTAGTCGCTGTGCCGTACCGCGTATGTCACGGAAGTAGCGCAATACCTCGTTCCCATTCACCTATATGACGTGCGGCATACGTCCTATTTTAAAAGCACCAGAACTCTTCTGTTTACAACCGTATCGGCAAGTGCTGGGCATAATCGGATTCAGCATTGAAAAATCTGACCACTAAGCTTGAAACGAACAAAATATTTTACTGCTAGCGAATACAGTAGAACTGATAAGTGATTTTACAAAAGCGAAAGTTCACAAACGTGGACGCTGCCGTACCGCCAAACCATAAACATCGTGTGGAAAAAGAGCACGAAAATTCTTGTTTGAATTGAATTTGTTCAACTTGAATAATTCTGACAACTCTTTTTACTGAGATTCTGGTAATCTTTACCTTTAGTGCCATCGAGTATGTTTAATATGTGTATTTTCGTACCATTTCGAGTTAAAGTTGAGGTTAGGTTTAGAATATACTTTTAATGGGTTTCCTTTTACGATAAACTGTTTAGTCAAATTAAAAATATGACCCCTAAAATTACAATTATCCTGTCATTCAGGGGAACGAACTAAGCTGAAAATCGTGTCATCACGGGGAATGAAAAACCCGTCGTTGCGAAAGGGTTAATTTATCTCCATTTTCATTTGCTGTTCCGCTGCTACATTTCCCCATTACTCTTTCATTATACAAGGGGCGTTCAGAAAGTAATGCACCACATCGTTTTTCTCAGGAGCTGTTTATTCAAAAAGCATGAAATTTATACACAATATACATGGATATGTCATGTAAACATCGGTATTATTCAACATAATCCCCATCACCTTGTACGGCTTTATGCCAGCGCGAAACAAGTGCATGTATTCCTAGCCCGTACCAGATTTTGTCTTGATCATGTAGCCATTTCTTCGCTGCATGAATCACTCCTTCATCATCTTCAAACCTTGTCCCACGGAGTGCATCTTTAAGTGGACCAAATAGATGAAAATCAGAGGGTGCCAAATCGGGACTATTGGGTGGATGGGGTAGTACAGTCCAACCCAATTTGGTGATTGCTTCCCGTGTTGCCAGACTTGTGTGAGGGCGCGCATTGTCGTGAAGGAGAAGCAGGTCTGCTGGATTCTTGTGCAGCCGAACTCTGCGAAAATGTTGTTTGAGTTTTTTCAATGTCTTAATGTAAGCTTGCGAATTGACTGTCTCTCCTCTTGGCATAACGTCCACAAGAATCACACCTTCAATGTCCCAAAAGACAGTGATCATGACCTTTCCAGCTGAAGGAATTGTCTTGAATTTCTTTCTTCGTGGTCATTATGGATGATGCCACTCCATTGACTGTCTTTTTGTCTCAGGTTCAAAATGATGTGCCCAGGTTTCGTCACCTGTAACGATCTTAGCCAAAAAGTTCTCTCCATCAGCATTGAAACGCTCCAACAATTCAGAAGAAATTGCTTTCCTTTGCAATCGGTGGTCATTTGTGAGACTTCGAGGAACCCATCTTGCGCAAACCTTAGAAAACCCGAGAGTTTTTATAACTGCATTTGCACTACCAATGCTGACTGACAGCTGTAAGGCCAATTGTTGAGTAGTGATTCGCCTATCAGTAAGAATAATGCCCTCAGTGCATTTCAACATTTCTGCGTTGGTGGCTGTTGCAGGATGTCCACAGCGCGGCCGATCAAGGAGCTCCGTATCTCCACTTCCTGATTCTTTGATTCTCTGAACCCAGCAACTGACTGTACTCCTGTCGATTGCAAAACTTCCAAACACATCACATAGACGCTTGTGAATGTTCACAACAGTTTCCTTCTCTGCAACGAGAAATTCTACCACAATTCGCTGCTTATAATGCAAGTTGCTAACACGCTCCATTTCAACAGTTTAGGGCAGCCGTATAATTTGGCGGGTTGCGGTGCAATTTGGTGCACACAATTGGCACATGCCATATTTGAAGTGTGCAAAATTTCATGCTTCTATCTTCATTAGTAGCTGAGAAAAACGATGGGGTGCATTACTTTCTGAACGCCCCTCGTATGTATTGTGTGTTCCAACTTTTGCATTGAGGTCTCCCATTACTATAATAAGATCATATCTAGGTGTGTCTTCCATTTTTTTCTGCAGTTGTTGATAGAATTCATCCTTGACCTCTTCATCACTGTCATTAGTATTATTGTAGTATTGGTGAATCTCCCTCTCAATCTTAATAGTCTGTTGTTGATGAGTTTCCATTCCAGTAATGTCCTTTCCATTCCTTTCTGTAGAATAATGGCTACACCTTCATTGTGCTGTCCATCCTCTCTTCCAGAGTAAAGTACTGTTTCTCATGTTGCTGTTTTAACTTTTCCTGCCCCTGTCCATCTGCTCTCGCTTATCCCTAAAATGTGTAACCTATAGTTTCTCATTTCTGCCGTGACCTGTTTTAGCTTACCCGTCTCGCTCATTGTCCTGACATTCCAAAATCCTATTCTTGTATCATGTTTTGCAGTCAGGACGTCCATTCTCATGTCAGTGGCTTCCTTTCAGCTTTCACCACTGACAGTCATATGAGCCTCAGACTCTGGATGTCCGTCCCGCAGAAAAGTTTGTTCATTCGTTGTTGTTTCTGTAACTTCATTTCTTTTTACACAGACAGGGGTGTCAGCCCTATGCTAAAACCCCCAACCTGGAGGACCAGGGTGTCTGCTTTATTCTGACCCCTGCCCGCGCAAACCTTTCCAGCTTGGTAGAACCTTCCAGGAGTAAAACTCCCGCTGGCATAGCTCTGGGGGTAATCAGGGTACCCAAGCTGCCATACCTCGACAAGGTATTGACACCAGTGATGGCAGGTGCTACCATATAGTAGTGTTTAAAATAATCTTAAACACACTCTTTCATTCTCCATCTAGCTTCTTCCCGGGATATTCCTCTGCTTATATCACATCTGGAGCAGCAGTAGCACAGTTGTTCACATAAGGAGGATCCCAACATGTGTATACAGGAATCACACATTCTATAAACATTTTTGTGGCGGGTAGGTTTTTCATAATTTTGTAAATTTTGCCAGGGCATCAGTCGTATGACCTACTCTTTAAGATTTCCAACTGCCAAAAGATTTTAACGTGGGCAACTTGCTCATAGAACTGAGATGGTTTGGCCATGTCTGCAGAATGGGAGAAGATCAGCTACCTCGGCAAGCATGGGAAACTAAGAGTCAGGGATTCAGACCTTCAGGACAACCCAAAGTCCGCTGGGAGGACAATATTAGACAATCTTTGAAAGACCGAGGACGAGAATGGAACCAAGCCAGGAGGAAGTGAAAGAATACCGATTAGAATAGTATGGCGCTCTCTTCTTACAAACCTCTACATACTCCACGGTAGAAGAGGAAGTAAATAAGTAACTTGGTCAAGGTTACCTCCAATTTTTTTTGCCCTTATCGATATTGGTAGGCGTCTGATTAACAGTACCCAGGAGATTGTGTGGGGGGGGGGGGGGGGGGGGGGGGGGGGGGGGGGGGGGGGGGGGGGGGGGGGGGGGGGGGGGGGGGGGGAGGGGGGGGGGGGCGGGGGGAGGGGGGGGGGGGGGGGGGGGGGGGGGGGGAGGGGGGAGGGGGGGGGGGGGGGGGGGGGGGGGGGGGGGGGGGGGGGGGGGGGGGGGGGGGGGAGGGGGGGGGGGGGGGGGGGAGGGGGGGGGGGGTAAGAGAGAGACATCATTAGGACCCACTGGTTCCGAAAAAAAATCCCATCATAAGTATTCCCTGTATGGGAACCTAACCAGTACCTTCAGAGGCAGACCTCTTAGCCCCTCCAAATCAACCCCCCCCCCCCCCCCCCAACAAAGTCTCTGCTATCATAATAATCCTTTATTAATATATTAACTACCGAATTGAAAAACACACTGTGGCGTAATTAACTTTTGTTCCTATTTTCACCTGTAGGTGTAGGCACAAAGTAAGCTGTAGTTTTCGTAATTTGTTACAGACTTTTATGAATTTTACGTCATTTTAAAGATAAATTAATGTACTGTTACAATAAGTTTGTTCATCTCAGTAATATTAACTGTACTGTAAAACAATGATAGTAAGTGTGAAGTGTAATTCACACAGTAACAGTTGTTGGGTCACCACTAGATATAGCATAGCTACGTCCCGGCTCCGATCTTCTTTGGGAACTTCATTGCCTTGCTCTTGAAACATGCATTCAGAGATGCAAATGAAGGAATATGCCTTCACACTAGGTCAGATGGCTGACTGCTTAACCTTACAAGGCTGAAGGCAAAAAACAAAAATCAGAAGGATCACTATAAGATACTTGTTATTTGCTGATGACGCTGCAATCATCACTCACAACAGGAACTTCAGAGCTTGAAGAAAACTCAAACAATCACTATGGATATACTAATACAACTGGGCAAGTTGAATTATTTTTTATGACATTATTAGCACCTTCTTTTAATGTGTGTAGTATTACTGGCTGAAATGAAGCACAGTTGGACTTAGTCAGATTTCGCCCAAATGCCTATCTATCCGGCAAATGTCACCTACATTGATTTGGTCTTAAATAACAACTTAGAGAATGAACAAACAAATAAGGGGTAAGAATCTTAACCTTGGGTTGGTCATGTCCTCAGAAGAGACCCCGATGCCATCACAAGAACAGCTATGCTTTGGACCCCTGAAGGAAAACGAAAGAGAGGCCGACCAAAAACAACCTGGCAGAGGACTGTGGAGGCTGAGATGCAAAGAATGAACCAGAGTTGGGGCACTGTACGAAGGATGGCCACCGACCGAGCAAAGTGGAATCAATTTGTTGTTGCCCTACAAGACGCCACTAGGCGTGATGGCCACTGACTGCTTTGACGGTCGGCGGCTAAGGATCAAAGAAGAGAAGAATCTTAACCCTAATGGTGTGGGTGACTTCTATTTTGCTGCTAGCACCTTGTTCTTTGCTTCTGTTCTAAGTATCACGTATTCTCCTTTATTTCTGTTCTTTTCTGCTGTTATTAGCTTCTAAGTATTGCTTCCATGCCTTTTTCTTTTCTCTTTAACTTCCTCTGTCCACCAAGGTGTTCTCATTCCCTTCTTCCCAAGCTGAACTTCACCACATGCTTTTGCTGCAACTGCTTTTATGATGTCCTTGAATTTAAGCCAGTGGGCTTTCAGGTCATTCTTTTATGTTTCTCACTGCTGTAACAATAAGCCCCTGATATCTGGTCTTAATTTCTTAGTTTGTTGGACTTACTGTGCATCTCCCCTGCTGGATTACTTAGATTCTTGCATGATATCTTCTTCTTTCTTCTTTGATCCTTAGCCACCGACCGTCAAAGCAGTCAGTGGCCATTACGCCTGGTGGCGTCTTGTAGGGCAACAACAAACTGACTCCACTTTGCTCGGTCGGCGGCCATCCTTCGTACAGTGCCCCAACTCTGGTTCATTCTTTGCATCTCAGCCTCCACAGTCCTCCGCCATGATATGGGCAAAGCTTATGCTGAGCAACTCTTTCAGTTCTTTTAACTGTTAGCAGGTAGTGATTACATCTAATCTCTGGCCCTCTCCACGCACACTTTAATGAACTCTTCCTAACAATGGCATAGCTGAAGACTGATTTCTCTTATTTGGTTGGCTCATATCTAGTGTTTGAATGCATGTTTGTGCTTATAGGGGAACTTTGTGTTTGTAATGACAATTTTTTGCTCAGTGTAGAATCTAAGGAGTTGCTTTCCATTATCATTCCATTATCATCTCCATACCTTCAGATAACTCCATTCCATCTAGCAGTCATTTCCAACTCTGGCATGAAATCTCCCAGGAGAATAATTTCATCCAGGCAGTCATCCGCTGTCTTTTGAAGCAGCTTGAAGAATTATTCTTCGACTTCTGCTCACTCATCTTCATTTGGCCCATACACAATAACAAGGCTGACTATGGTTTCTCCTTTTTTTTGTTAGCTTTAGCAGCATAATGGCCTCTGAGACAAAGTTCCATCCCTTGATGCTATCTCTTCTCTTTTTAGACACAATACAGCCCACACCCCCTTTAGCTCTTTCGGTTGCAGGGACTTTACTGTAGAGCAGTATGTAATCACCGAGATCTATAAGTCCCCATCCATTTTTCTTCATTTCCATCAGAGCCAGGATTTCTAATTTTGCTTTCTTCATCTCCTCCACCAGCTCCTCTTCTTTCCCATAAACACTCATGATGTTCCATGATTCATAAATCGTTGTCTTAATTCATGCCAGTTTGCTGTCTTTAAGCTCAGTCGTTTTTTTCTGTCATTTCTATTAATTGGTTTTTAAGGTAAACAGACAATTTGCCTGTTGTGTGTTTGCAAGGTGGAGGGGTTGCTTCCTAACGAGCTCCATGCATGCCTTCTCCTCACATTCTTCAGCTGGGCTTGAACCAGCCTATGCTGAGTTAACGTTATAATTAACGAACAATAAATTTCGAACATGGCTATCATGAATCTGTAATCAAATTCGTAAGAATAGACATCTGGGCTAAAGACAACCACACAGTGCTTCAATTCAACCGGAATTTTAATCTTAACCCTAATGACGTTGGAAACTTATTTGAATGACAATCAAAAAGAACAAGACCCACGGTTCTTCATTTCAACTAACAAGAAGTCAGAGATGCATAATAAGAGGTAAGGGTTAGGAATCCTAAACCTAACCTTAATCCTAACCCTAATGATGTGGGCAACATATCTGGACGGCATTGAAGAACAGATCCCACAGTGTTTCAGTTCAATCCACTTTATTTTACTTGACCTTGCCTTGTTTAATTTCCAGTTAACGGACACTGCACTATCTAAACGCCAAACCCAAGCCAACAAAAGGTATTTCCTAGACGATCTTGTGGGACGGGCAGAGGAGGCGGCGCTGAGAGGTGAACAAAGCACAGTATACAGGATAACTAAATTCATCAGCGGAAAACGAGGTGCAAACAATATTACATTAGTAAGAGATAAGCAGGAGGGTCTCATCGCGGCAGCGGAGGGATGGGAGGCAGGATGGGCACAGCATTTCAGAGAGGCTCTGGGCGGGGAACCACCAGAGACAATTGAATGTTCCTGAGGCTGAAAACGATCTAGATGTTTATACAGACATTCCAAGAAAAGAAGAAATCATCACAGCAATCAAAGGGTTAAAGAATGGAAAAGCTCCTGGCCATGATAACATGATAGCGGAGCTATTTGGGACGGACCCTGAGCAAGCGGCGGAACTGTTAGAGCCACTGTTTGCATGGGTCTGGAGGACGGGGACGGCACCAATGGAGTGGAATGGGGGAATAATTGTCAGGTTGCCCGGGGAGGGAGAACTTGCGGACTGCAATGGTTGGAGAGGGGTCGCTCTTCTCTCGATTCCCAGCAGAGTACTAGGCAGGATGGTTGTACAGAGAGTTTCAAAGGCGGTGGACCGCAGGCTGGGGAGGGGGCAGGCAGGATTTGGAAAGAACGGAAGATGTGTAGATCATATATTTACCCTCAGGAGCATTATAGAGTGGTGCTCGGAGTGGCAGGGACAGCTGTACATTGGTTTCGTTGATTTTGAAAAGGCTTTTGACAGTATGCATGGGGACAGTTTATGTAAGGCGCTGAGGGCTTGTGGAGTTCCGGGCTGCATGGTGTCAATCATAAGGGGCCTCTGTGCCGGCTTTGCGTGTGGCGTTGGGCATGGCAACCTGGCCTTTGAGGTGAAGACAGGAGTATGACAGGGATGCCCCTTATCAACCACTCTATTTTTGACAGTCATAGACTGGACAATGCGCCGGGCAACAGATGGCGGTCCAGGAGGAATGGGATGGACTGCATTTTCTACATTGGAAGATCTGGAGTGTGCAGATGGCATTGCACTGCTGGTACACTCACATCGGTGCGTCCAGGAAAAAACAGATGGACTTAATGGGTATAGCCGGCGGGTGGGCTTAGACATCAGTCTGGAGAGGTCAGGGATCGTGGCGCTCGGTGTGAGCAGCCCTGAGCCCGTGTCAGCAGTAGGGAGTCGGCGGCTGGTGCAGACGGACGCCTTCACTTGCCTGGGATGCGTGGTGACACCAGATGGCGGAACGGGCGAGGACATCAACGGCAGAGTGAACGGAGCAAGAACAGCCTTTTTTAGCCTAAACAACATCTGGAAGTCTTCTCAATACAGCACAAAATTAAGATTGTATCAGAGCTGTGTGCTTTCTGTGCTTCTCTGTGGTGCAGAGTGCTGGAGAGTTGCAGAGAGGGAGGTGTCGAGGTTGTCCTCTTTTCACACAGCGTGCCTAAGAAAGATTCACCGAGTCTTTTGGCTGAGTGCCACCACCAGCCGAGATCTGCTTGCTCGGAGCAGGCATGACACCATCATAGCTGGCAGACGCTGGAGTTGGGTTGGCCATGTCCTCAGAAGAGACCCCGATACCATCACAAGAACAGCTATGCTATGGACCCCGGCTGGATTTTTTTTTAATGATCAAATATCCTGTTTTTATGTGATTGGCTAAATTACTCATATGAAAGACACCATGTTTGAAAAATCATTGGAATCCGATTTCTGAGCACAGAATTAAGAATTTTTATCTCCGCAAAATTGATGGATCGCGCATATTGCCAACAACATTACCGTAAGTTGTCATGCTGTTCAATAGTTTATAATAGATTACTATGATAGGAAACTCTATACAGACCGATACAACAGGAGGCAATCTGATCATAAGAAGAGGTCCCCCTGTCAATCAAGTGTTTCGGCCCACCTGGATCATGACTCCCAAGTGTCTCAGCCTCCTGTTGTCTTGAAAATTAGCCCATTCCACCTTGAATGCAGCTTTAAATTCCACAATTCCGCCAGCAGGAGGCAGTTGTGAAAGTAACAAAGTGAAGGCAAATTATTGCAGTCGTTCCGCAGCACACCATTGACACACCTGCGTGTAGCCGACTAGGCGCAAAGCCACTACGAGCTGGTCACTGAAATCTAACAGCACCTGACACCTCACATAATATACTCCGCATGTTATCTGTACAGCCATCATCCTTTCACCATTACAATGAAAAACTAGATGTATTGCGGACTTAGAAAAATTCAGGGTGTTTTCAATACTGCAGGTGGGGCTAGATTTTACTGCCCCACGTTCCATAGCCCATTTCGGCTGCTCCACAGCCAGCATGAGGATTTATAAGCCTCTTCAATGCTTGACTGTCCCCTCAGTCCTAACAGTTTCAATAAATCATACACTGGCGCAGCACGAGCCCTCTTGCACCCACCTCAACAGCCATGACCCTTGCAGTGAATCTATCAAGTCTTAGATCACTATACCTTGCCACTTTGAACGAATGTTGCTTGTCCAGTCTGGATTCAAATGGCATGGTCAGCTTAATCAATATGACCTGTTGCAATGATGAAGAATGCAGCACTATATCTTGAAGATTTTCTGATATTCTCTGGATATGCCCCTCGTCCAGGTAGGTCTACCGCCATCTCCCAGTCATTTGTGCAATCAAGAAGAGATGGTAAACTGCTACCTGATTTAATCTGTTTGGGGTGTGCTGACTTTCCTGCTCTCAGAAAGTATGTATTTGCGGTGCTTGGCCTGACTTTGCTATTTGCCTTCATCCTTGCCAGGTCTATTGTCGCAGCCAGCTCATTTAGCACTTTGCTGTGGCGCCATGTGTATCGCCCTTGCCCTAATGATACCTTGCAAGCTGATGGCACATGTTCAGTTGTCTGCCTCTCCTGGCACAGCTCATCATCTGACTTTCCCCATCTCACAAGGTTTGTGGCAGATGGCAGGAGGTCATACATTGATCTAATAATGAAGCTGAGCCTAAGAGGTGCAATATATCATTCCATGTCAACCTTTGCAGGTCCTCCCCATGTAGTCTATTGGCCTTGTTGCTACTGCTGCACCGCTTTTTGTAACCTCTTATCATTCTCAGCTCCTCGTATCTCCTGAACTACCATGTCTCTGTGCTCCCTGCTTGATACCTTGGACCACCAGCGGATGTCTCCATGGCCAAATCCCTGTCTATTCATCTGAGTGTGTCCAATTACCCTCCCCTTAGCTTGAGCGACTCTTGGGCAGTATCAACAGCTTCTTCCACTTTCCTCTTCATTCCAGTTTTCAGTGTGGGCTGAATGGACTTAACCACATCATCTGCTGACTTGTGCAGCATCATAGTGGCCCTTGTCGTTCCCACTTTGTACTCTTCAACAACTGACTTGAAAGGAAGTGCAAGTTTTGATTCTTTGCAGTATAATGCCACATCTGACCGACCTGGTGATACCCATGGCCATTTCCTCATGAACTTTTTGACCTTCTGCTCTATAGCTTCCACTGTACTGGTTTTCATATATGAGCAGTGGCCACAGCAACTTAGGTATCAACATGAACTGGATGCACCACAGTTTGAACTTCCCTACGAGTCTGCTTTGGTCTATGATCTGTAGCCCTATGTCTACCATTTCTATTGTCTGTTGCACTGCCTTTGAGTCTTTCAATGAGGCATTGTACACCCTGCCAAGACTTTTGACAGGTTCCTCAGTGACAGTAGGAGTTCTTTGGTTGAAAACCATGAATATGACCTCCACTATCTTCCCTTTCCCGACTGACAGGCTTCTCAACTTCTTAGGTTTGAAGCTCATTCTGCACCAGCTGACTAGTTCATCCAGGCATGCTAACATTCTCTGGGTTTGGTGTTCATTTGATGTCAGAATTGTTGTCTCATTCATGAATGCTTTGAGTGATGGCATGTGACAAATTCCACTGAGCTTTGGACCTATAGCCACTCTTTCAGCCGCACTGAGGATTACCTGATTAGCCAACACAAATAATATCGGAGAGATGGTACAATCCCATCGCAATTCCTACTTGAAGGCCAATCCATTCTGTTGTGTACTCTGGTTGAAAATCTGATAAAAAAACCTGCAAAATACAGCTTCAGCATTGCTTCAATTTCTTGTGGAACATCTGGTGTGGAATGGATCCATAAGCATAATGTCTGTGGAATTTTGTTCCTTTGGGATGTAGACTCCGTTCGCCTTTCTCCATTCCTTGCTACAGCGGGTTTTACACGCATATTCATGTCACTGCTCTCCTTTCTTGTATCGGTAATAACCAGACACACTTTTCGTTGGAGAATCATCTTATTTTTTAAATGGGCTGTTTATCTCCAAAAGGCTGTAATGTCAACATCATTTTGCATAAATTCTGGTGGCTTTTCTCTCTTTTTCATTCTTCTTTATTCGTTGTTTTTTTAATGTATCTTATTGTTTTTGTTTTGGTTCGTTTCATTTCGTTTTGAATTGTCGCTATCTTATACGTCACTTCCTTAGATGATTTCTTGGACAAGGTAACTCAGTGTTCTATTCCAAGCATTTACGGATCTAGCTAAGAGGCCTTTTACTTGTTCCGAAGTTTTGTTCATTCTGTTTTTTGTTTTGTTGATTATTTACTTTCTTGTTTCAGTATTTCTTTCAGGTTTTACGATTTTCTTGTATTATTATTCACTATCACTGTGGGTGTTTACTTTTCCCATCTGCTTGTATCGCTCATTTGGTGCATGTTTCTGTAGTACCTATATGTAATTCTTGTCCTTGTCACCTGTTTGTAACTGTGGCTGACGAAGGGTAAAACACAAAATGTTCCTTGTTTCATGTGTACAGTTAACTTGTAAAACTGATTCAATACCGTTTTATTGGTTTATATACTTAAAGTCCTTTCTACTTCTTGCATTGTTGGGGGCTTGGTGTTGAATTCAGCTCCTGGCTTACTAGGCCATTTAAGGCCTGCCATGCTGCTGAGCGGCTCATCTTTGCGACCATCTGAATAGGTCATTCTAAGGTGTTCTTCCAGGTCTTCTTTCCTGATGTTTAGCGTTCCCGGTCGTGGCTGCTCAAACAGTTCTTTGGCCTTTGGTGAACTTGAAGGGCTCCCTGGAAAATCTTTCCATACCCCCCCCCCCCCAATCTTCCTTCTCTTCCTGCACAACCTTTCTGCTCTACAGAGTGGTATTATGTTGGCCTTTCAGGTGCTCCCAAACCTTCCTTCTCTGTGGCCACTGCATTCTTGAACAGTTTTCGGGCATGCTTTTTCTGTTTCCTGATTTCTTCTTTTTTAATTTATCTTCTACTTGTTTGCGGTGGGCCTTGTTTTCATTATTTTTCATTCTCTGCTTCTAATGCACCATCCACTTCTGCTTTAGTGGCAGCCATCTTTGCTCCAATATGTGACTAAATATCAGGGAGTATATTTTTCTCTTACTACTATAGTTTCATGTTCTCCACTTAGGCTAATTCTCACTTTCTTTCCTTCTTGTCTCTTGTTTGTCTGTCCCTGACAAAGGCCTTGTGGCCGCACGTAGGTTTTTTATTTTATTGTCCTTTCTCTTTGTAAGACGCATTAGAGCCTACTATTTGTGTGTGTGTTTTTTTCATTCTACCGTTTTCCCCATTTCCTTACGGCAGTTCTCCTCATATCACTAATAAATTAAATTTCAACACTAATGATAAAAAAATATCCATTTCAACATCTTATAGACTGGGTGACCGGGTGATTCAGGATCAAACCCGGGCGACGGCATTTGAGGATTTTTCGTCGACCGGGAATTAGACTGGATTAACTCGAGACCTGGCGAGGACATTTGAAGGAGTGTCGTCGACCAGGGATTGGCGGCTCCTGAGCCGACCCAGCTCTAATGGGTACCTCCGAAATCGGCGAGTATCTGCCTGAATGGCGAGGGACACCTGTCTCTGTCCAAGAAAAGGGATACTCACGTAAAATCAATGTCAGTTAGACTTTAACCTGAGATTTCGCCTCGAGTATTAGCGGGCGTACGAGAAAAAAAAATGATAGGCCTAGGCTGAATAGGCCTAATGCCTCAAATTTCTAATTCCATAATAAATCATGCTCATGAAATTTATGCTATGTGCAAACACACCGCACCACACGCAAAATACACCACAGTCACAAAATGGCTATGCGTCCGTTCGGACGGTCACCCTAATCTACTCACTCACCGGTATTTCGATGCTTTGGTGTTATTGATTTTGGTTTAGTCCTTTTCCTAAGATTTATTGTCTTCAGTCGGGTCGTTCTAACCGACTGTGTCGACATTTTCACTTAAGGTCATAAAAGTAGGAACAATTAGTAACTTCGAGACAGTGTAGCGTAATGTTGAGCTTTAGCGCCGTTCAGTTCAAATTGTGAAGATCGTGTACTTTGTACTCGGCATCGACGTTTACGAAAAAGTATCGCATTGCAAACATTCGTACGATATACATTTCGACTTTAACCAAGATTTCTCGCGGGAAAAGCTATGAATTTAGCATTTCTGTCAGTGGCGCGTTTCTGTCATTGCTGCGTACTCAAGTTGATAATATAAAATTTTGCATTTCTTTCATTGCTGCGTACTCAAGTTGGTAATGTTTAGCTTTAGCGCCGTCCAGTTCCTATTGTGAAGATCGTTTACTTTGTACTCGGCATCGAAGTTTACGAAAAAGTATCGCATTGCAAACGATCGTACGATATACATTTCGACTTTAACCAAGATATCTGACTATTGCTTTATTTTGTTATGTAAAACAGAGATAAACAATATTAGATTATTCACAGGCATGCAATTCCTCCATTTCTGTGGATCAGGTGTTTAGAACAGATAGACCTAGAGAATTAAACAATATGGTTGAACATTATATAACAAGAACTAAAATTAGTATATAAGGATCAATGATGGCGTGAGGAAAATGGGTAGTCTGATGGGATGCTGGTATGGCTGATAATTAGTGGATTTGATGTAATCTCTGACGCCCCATGGCTTTCTCGCCCCGTTTCACCTTGTTGGAAGCAGAGCAGTTATGAGAGACTTCATTTTATTTTTTTTCGTTTGTTTTTTTATTTTTCAATTTTATTGTTTGTTTATTTCTTGAACTGGGGAGGTAAGAGGAAGTCTGATAGAGTACTATTGTGGATGATGGCAGGTAGTTAGTGGATTTGATGTAATCTCGGACTCCCCCGGGCTTTCTTATCACTTTCCACTTTGTTAACAGCATGGCAGTTGTGAGAGCCTTTACTTTGTTTATTTATTGTTTTTTTTTTCTTTTTTGCATTAGGTTATTTAAAACTGTTTCCTTGTTTCTTGAAAAGGTAGGGGGTGGTGTAACACAAATCGATTCACACAATTTTGGTTTTAATTTGCAATATTTGGACTGAGAGGAGTGCTGAAGAATATAATTTGGATATCAGAAATCTGATTTTGTTGTCTTGAATTTATTCCACTATATGTCCTAATTATAACCCATCAAGGATTGAGCTGGATATTTCGTTTAAAAAAAAAAACAATATTGTGAGGGACATTTGTGCATTAAACTGCTCTACAGCTGACCCATTTATGTGGTAAATAGTCATTATGTTTTTGATGGACAATTATGCATTAAAATAATTTGCAACTTCATCTCTGTTATGATTAAAAACTCATAACATATCGGTCGTTATTGTAATGTTATTATGTATGTATATAAACTTTACTACGTCCTCTTCACACGCACACAAAAGTTTCACAATGCACACAGTAGCACTTGATCAGTTTGCCGCCATTCAACTTTATTTCCCAAAGCTCGTACATGTGTAGTTTCGTATTTTAATGTATTATATTACATTCCCCCCTTTTTGAAAGAAAAAAAAATGTGTGCAAACATTTCCATTGAAAAGGAATAACACATATTTAGGATAACTTGCAGCAAAACTAATAATGCCAAAATAGATATAGAATGTTCACTCGAGAACAAGAATCAGCTTGTGTTAAACTGCGTTTGGGAAAAGCTATTACACAAAATGTTTCATGTGAGAGAGGATATATATCACGGTAGAAGGGGAACGACTAAGTAAGTAAGTAAGAGGATATGTATGTGTAATGTTCAGTGTGAGCATATATGTCACTGTCTGTATCGGCTGGGAGGTTTCACTGTATGGCCAGAACGAGTGGTGTAAAGGGTTGGTGGTTCTGCTGAAGTTCCTGGTTTAGCTAGAGTTGGTTGTGATTTCGGCCTTGGTGGTTGTTGGTTACCAAGATCTGAAGTTACTGCATTCCCTGTTGAAAACATGGGAATTTTCTTCTCTGTTGTGTTCTGTGGGATTTCTCTTATGTCTACTCTGTTTCGCCTCAGGAGGTGACCGCTGCTGTCTGGTCTTAAGGTATAGCTTCTGGGTTCAAGGTTTCTGGAAATGATTGTTGCTTTTGACCACGTGCCATTGTCGTGGTCGTAGGTAGTCACATGCTGACCAGGATATACTGGTGGTAAATCTTTAGCACATTTGTCATAATTGGATTTCTGAACTTGCTGAAGTCGATCATATGTGCTGTCTTTGTGTTGTGGACGGAAGTGGACCTTAGATGGTAGAAGGTATTTAATTCTTCTATCAAACATGAGTTCTGCTGGACTGTCAATCTTACTGTCTATGGGTGTCGTTCTCCACCTCAAGAGTGCTAGGTGTATATCCTCTTGTTGCTGTCATTTTCGACGGAGTCATCTGTCAAGTTATTTGCTTATGTTTGTGTCATAAGTATAATTGTGTCTTTACCTGCGATGTCAGGTTGATTAGGGGTTGTCTTCCCTTGTTTATTCATTCATTGTGTTTGACCTTTAGGGTCAGAGGTTGACAGTTCGGCGTAGGCCGATGGGAAGGTTTTTTAAGCGGGAGTGAGATATACTTCCGGGAAGCCGGGAGGTCCTGTTTTTTCTGGAGGGACCAAGAGTCCATTGTTTTTCGGGGAGAATCTTCGAAGTAACTGCTATGGCAGTTTTCCCCAGTGAATCTCTGTGCGTCGGGATGACGACAGAATTCCTTGTGATGTTCTGAGGATTCATTTGCCAGGTAATAACCGACCTTTATGCATTATTACGCTTTTCGGTGGCAGAACATGTAAAGGATTACCTAGGGTGAACAGCAGCTCACTGATCCGCCATTTCAGAACTTATATATTTGTGCTCGAGGTAGCCATCCAAGACTGTTAGTCTTATATTGTCCAGAAATTCAGTGACGAAGATATATTATGGGAGCCGCAGATTGGCGGAACTTCTATCTACAATAAGTATTACTGCAGGGTTGATGATAACCTATTTAACAGAAGTACACGGCCGACGTCAGAACGAGGCCTGTGCTGTCGGCTATTATACTACAGCCTGATATGTGCAATTGGCGGGGAATGCCAAGTTGCACCTGTGTGTCAAAGTAACTAAGGCAGCTGACGCGTTTAGTCAGAGACGCCAAGGGCGACGTTACGAACTGTCATTATTGAAGAACTTTGCTATTGACCATGCACGTCTATTCTGATGTTTACCTTTTTGAATGCCAAATGTATACCTATCGATGTCAGGTCAGCATGACCTTGTTACACTGACTGTTCCTGTTGATATTATGTGTGTTCCCGTCAATAAATGTCTTGAAACATACCTGCAGTGTCAAAGCATCCTTGATTACTGCATGTGAGAGTATGGGTTGCAGGATCTACATCTATACGAGCCTAAACACATTCGCGCCTTCATTCGCACCCACACTCAATTCATCATACGCTCGCACTACACATCTAACAACATGTATACTGTCTTGGGCCAGTGATCACATCAACAAAGAAAAAAGGACAGTTACATTTCTGGTGGACCAGTTACGTGGGCTCTTATGATACATTTCTTGTCGCCAATGTGGCCTAGAAACTTACATTTCTGATGGACCAGATCTGTGGGTTTAAAAAGAACAGAGCGAGCATTTGACATTATTGTTGACATTTATGGATCCAGAAATTTACATTCCTGGTTGGCTGTTACATGTATGATGTCTCCAGTTTTGTCGAGAAAGTTACAAGAAGGACAAGTACACATTACACTTCTGATCTGTGGGTCTAAGCTACACACGGGACAGCCGTAACACACAGCGCTAAATCTATATTTGCAAGTTTTGGCTACAACAGGACAGAAATAGGTCATCAACGGTTGACTCAAATAAACAGTACGAGCATTTATATTATAATGCTACATAAAGCATAACAAGACATGTACTGAAGTTAACTACTAGGCATTTGCTACGTGGACCATAACTGCATAGAAGGCGGGTTCCTATTGTAAACAGTACTGCTGGTTGTTACACGTTTGATTCAACAACAGACTTTTCTAGGTCAGAGCATTCAAGCTACATTGTTGGAGGTCAAGTGTCTGTAAACAGTACGTGGAAATAGTAAACATTCAATGTGCAAGCCCTAATTTGAGAAGGTCATAGTAACTTTGGTTCGTGAATACCACTTTATGTTACAGTGGATTTGACGTTCAGTGCGCGTTTGACATTTCGTTTCTGTGTTCGCAAGGAGCAAGGAATTTATTTTAGTTTCAGCTGTGACTGAACTTGTTCTGCAACACATTGAAATTGATTGCTATATGTTTATGTTATTTCTACTGTTTTGTGTTTTTTTTTTGCGGGTTTTTCGGTTGGTGGGTCTTACGGTAAATATGCCACTTGATCGAGGCTTACTGTAAGCGATCTGTAGGTGCAAATTTTCTTAATTTGGAAATTTGCTAGTGACAATTGGTCGCTATTGATGTTAGCTGTGATGTAATTGTACTTAACGTTGTTTTTGTAATATTTTGTCTGTTTTTTCAGTTTTGATTGTCGATTTGTTTTGTTTGTATTCTGTAGGTCTCTCCTTTCTTGTGTATTTCTCTACACATTTTTGGTTAAAACAGTGTTGCCATTTGTATTGTTTTGTATTTTTGTCTTTGTATTTTTTTTTTTTTGTACTACATTACTGTCATACACAGTCTACATACACATACTTGGTCATGTTTTGATATTATTGATAAGATAGACTCTTCATATAGAGTTTCTTAATAAAATATTATATAAGATATTTATACAAGTTCTTTGATGAAAGACTTGTTATTTACAAAGATTGAGACAAGGTGAAATATATATATACAAGTTCTTTATAAAAAAGACTTGTGCCCATAGTGAGTGGGATATAAGGGAATTTTTTTTTTCCACAGGTACTCAAGTGATTTTTTGGGTACATTATAAACAAGACTAAGAGTGTAAAAAAAAGTGAAGTGAGCATACAAGTCTAGCATTTCAGACTTGTCTCCCATTAAAGTGGGATAATTTAATATATTTGCTTCTGCAAGTTACTGATCTCTTTAGACAGAATGTCTAATTTGGATTTCTTCATCCAGCAAGGGTTGACCCTTGGTAAGTCTGGTAAAGAATTGGAAGAATATTCATCTGCTCAATTCGCCATTGCATTAAAGTCAGAAGAAAAGAAACAAAAAGAGGAAATTAAATTGAAAGCAGAAGCTGAACTAAAGAAGCTAGAAGCTGAAAATAGAAGATTAGAACTTGAAGAAAGAAGGTATCAAAGAGAGGCTGAGGAGAGAAAAGCTGCAGCTGATGAAAGAAAATTCCAGATGGAAATGGAAGACAAAAAAATTAAAGCTCAAGCTGAGGCTGAAATTAGAAAAATGGAACATGAGGAAAGAAAACAGAAGATGGAACTTGATGAAAAACTCGCAACTTTGGAGTTAGAGAAATTGAAATTGGCGAGTACGGGTGCTCAGCAAACAACTTCGAGTACGACAAAGGAGTTTGTTAGTAGGATTAAATTGCCTCATTTCAATCCTTTAAAGGATGACGTAGCAGATTATCTAGATAGATTCCAATTTTTGTGCGATACGCATAACATAAAAAAGGAAAAATATGTTGAACAACTAATGCCATTTTTTACAGGTGACACAGTGACTACTCTTATGACAATAGACGAACATGAGAGGACTAATTATGATGTTGTCAGGGCAGCATTGCTAAAAAAATATCAACTAAAACAAGAAGACTATCGTCTTCGTTTTAGGACAATGTTGCCAGAAAATGGAGTAGATTTCTCTGATTTTGTTACAAAGATACGTCGTACATTTACACGATGGGTTGAGTTGTCTCAGATTGAGAAAACATATGAAGGTCTAATGGACTTATTATTGCGAGATAAGGTTTTGTCATCTGTTAATGATTCTTTTCTTGCATTCCTTCATGAGCGTAAGCCTAAAAACTTAAAAGAAATGGAGGAATACTGTTGTCAATATGCCACAGCACATCCCCATGCTACAGTTAGCAATTCTAAAGTGAAAGAAGGGTTGCCAGCTGCTTCGGCAACACCATATGGCCCTAATTTCAGGAAAAAAATTTCAGGGTGCTCAACAAAATTGGAATAGGGGAAGTAATCAAAATTACACTCAGAAGCGGAGTAATCCAACACATGATGGTTCTTCGTCTATGCAGTGGAGACAAGATGGTAGTTCTCGTAATTTTAGTGGTAATAATTTGAGACACTTTCGCAAAGGTTATCCAAATAATAACTATTCAAATTTTCGAGGTAATCATTCTCGACGTCAAGATTATGACGATGGTGAATTTAGAAACCGGGATTCAAACCGGAATGATGAGTACAATAGACAATATGATCACAATTACAGGGGAAATGATAGTCGAAATAATTACAGGGGAAATGATAGTCAAAATAATTACAGGGGAAATGATAATCGAGGTAGACCTAGGTTTAACAAGAAAAGACCTTACCAACAGGCAAACTCTGCACAACAAGAGTTTGACGGAGCCTGTAATACAGTAAATGATAGTGGTAACTCTAGGGCTATCACTGGTTGTGCTTTCGATTTTGGGAGAGCAACTGAATGCCCCCAATGCTTAACATTGTTCGATTCATCGACTGTATCTACGCTAAGTTGTGGTCACCCTCTTCCTGCTCTACCTGCTACAGTTGCGCATGATGGGAGAGGATCTCTCATCTTAGATAAAGGTCTAATAAATGATAGGCTAGTCTCAGTACTTTTCGATTCGGGATGTACTACCGTCGGGGTTAAGGAGTCTCTGATAGATCCTTGCTGTGCCACTGGAAAAACAATCAAATGTGTTACATTTGGTGGTACTATGGAAAGCTATCCTACTGCTATTATTAGGATTGACACTCCTTTCTTCACAGGAGATGTCCATGCATGTCTTCTTCCTAATCCTATTGCGGATCTTATAATCGGTCGTATTCATGGGGTTAAGGAATGCACCCCGCAACAAATTTCTAGTTGGGAAGAAAAAACATTCAAACGGTCAATGCAGTGATGACAAGAGCTCAAGCTCTTAATCCCCCAACTTCATCTGATAATAGTAATGAAGTTGATAGCCAAGACGAGCACTTGGTGATTTCCCATGACTCGTTTGTTAAACGTCAAGAAGAGGATCCTTCTTTGAAGAAATACTTCCTTCTGGCAAAGAAAGGGGATCCCAATCAAAATACGAATCACAAATCGTATATTACTATGAAGAATGGTATATTGGTACGAATGGTACAACACTCGGACAAGTCTATGCACTCGCAAATTCTTGTGCCTAAGTGTATGAGAGCCTTAATTCTTCGGCATGCACACGATTCTCAGTGTGCTGGACACATGGGTTTTTCCAGAACTAAAACTAGAGTCCTTGCGTCATTCTTTTGGCCATTCGTGAATAAAGACATCCGAATTTATTGCCGATCTTGCAAAATTTGTCAAGAAGTCAAGTCTAGAGGTCCGAGACATGCTGCTCCTATTCAGGCTGCAGATATTCCGATTCGGCCGTTTCAGAAAATGGCTATAGACATCATTGGTCCGTTCAAAATTAAGTCAGCCAGAGGACACCAATTTATCCTCACTTGCGTGGACATGTGCACGCGTTGGCCAGAGGCTATTCCTCTGAAGAGCATATCAACTGTCGATATCGCTGATGCTCTTTGGCTCGTATTTTCTCGTCTGGGATTCCCCGGAGAAATACTGTCGGATCACGGCACTCAGTTAATTTCGGACGTTATGTCTCAGGTAATGGCTACGCTAGACATTAAAAGGTCTCTCAGTAGTATTTATCATCCAATGTCCAATGGATTGGTAGAACGTCTTAACAGGACACTAAAGAACTTACTTGGCAAGATAACGGAGGATCATCCTGAAGATTGGGACAGGGTTTTACCTGCAGTCCTCTTTGCCTATAGAGAGGTTCCCAACGAGCATACAGGGTTTTCTCCTTTCGAACTTGTCTTTGGCGCGCAACCGCGCGGTCCAATGTCCTTGTTACACGATTTGATAACTTCCGATAATATTGACGATGATACACAATCGTCATATGAATATGTTATAGCTCTTAGAGAAAAGATTATCGAATCGTGCAGGTTAGCAACTTCATCTTCCGAATTTGCGAAAGAAAAAGCTAGGCGATTTGCTAATAAGAAAAGACGCCTACGTCAACTTTGTCCTGGAGACAAAGCATATGTCTTACTGCCCTCAAGAGAGAATAGACTTCTCATTTCTTGGAAGGGTCCATACACTATAGTCTCTAAAATTTCGGATGTCGACTATATTGTCGATGTGGATGGAAGGCATAAAACCTTCCATATAAATATGCTAACAGAGTTTATTGAACGTCCAGACTATTTACAGCCTATTTTCCAGGCAACGGACGACTCTCCAGTCCAACATGGTCACATCTCATCCCTGTCCGTTATACAGGATGAGGAAACTATTTTTTCTGACGTGAACTTACCTCTTCCTGCGATTCCACTTACTTCAACGGAATCGTGGAGAGACGTTACAGTCTCTTCCAACTTGTCTTTTGAGGAACAGCGTCAAGTATCCTCTACGTTACAATCATATCAGGATGTCCTTACCGACATTCCTGGACACACAGATGTCATAGAACATGACATCATACTTACTGATCGTAATCCGATCAGAGTAAGACCATACCCAATACCTATTCATTTTCAAGCACAAGTCGAGAAAGAATTGGATGAAATGATTCAACTACAAATAATTGAACCATCCACTTCAGCTTATTCTTCGTCGATAGTTATTGTTCGAAAGAAAGACAATAACATACGTCTTTGCGTTGATTATCGCAAATTAAATCAAGTTACGAAGTTCGATGCTGAACCTATGCCGTTATTAGATGATCTACTTATTAGACTTTCTAAAGCTAAATTCTTTACTAAACTAGACTTGTCGAAAGGTTATTGGCAAGTCCCACTGACGGAACACGCCAAACCTCTCACTGCTTTTTCGACACCTAGGGGTCTGTTTCAATGGAATTTTATGCCTTTCGGGCTTATGAACGCCCCAGCGACTTTCGTGCGCATGATGCGACGAATTCTATCAGATCGTGCAGATGTCATTGCATATTTAGACGACATCTGTCTTTTCAGCGATACTTGGGAAGAACACTATGTGGGTCTAAAGGAATTGCTATCTACTCTACGTGAGCATAGATTGACTGCTAAACCCTCTAAAGCTTTTGTTGGGTTTAGTGAAATTTCCTTCCTAGGTCATCGAGTTGGTCATGGTCTGTTGAAGACAGAGGACCAAAAAATTTCAAAGATATTAAATATCTCGGTTCCGAAGACGAAAAAGCAAGTGCGTAGTCTCTTGGGATTGATACAATTCTATGGAAGATTCATTGAGAATCTGTCCTCCATTATGGCACCACTTTCAACGTTATTGAAAAAAGGTTCTCCTAATATGGTGCGTTGGTCCCAAGAATGCCAATCTTCATTGGATCAGGTTAAGAATTTGTTCTCATCTCATCCTATCTTAAGACTACCGACGATTGATAAGACTTTTGTCCTTCGTAGTGATGCCTCTTCCACTGGGATTGGAGCGGCACTAATGCAGGAATATTCAGGAACTCTGCATCCTGTAATGTATATTTCTAGGAAGCTGAATGCGGCAGAAAGGAATTACTCGGTTTTGGACCGTGAATTGTTGGCTATGGTTTGGTCCATTCTTAAGCTACAAAGGTTCCTTCTGGGCGCGCATTTCTTTATGGAAACCGACCAAAAAGCTCTTACGGCTATGCAAAGTAAGGATTTGAAGAGCTCGAGATCTACTCGTTATGCTATTGCTCTTCAGCCTTTCCATTTCACGGTGCGAGCTATCCGTGGTTCGGATAATGTGATGGCGGACATATTGTCTAGATGCCCACATGATTCCAGTTAAATCTTGTGTCCTAGTTTTTCCTGATATATTTTCAGACTTAGGTCTGTCCTTAATATCATAATATGTTGTAATACAAATGTATTTGGATGATGTTTAGATAATTTAACAAATTTCATTTTGTCCATCCATCAGTGATATGTTGCTAAAATAGCATTGACATTTGTATATTGCTATGATTATATTATTTAGTAATGTTTGATATATGATTGGTATTGCCAGCAACTTAGGTTTCTTGAATGGTATCCCTTAGTTTGTTTGGCTTAAAGGAAATATTTTCTCCTATGTTGGGAGATGATTTGTACACTCTTCTATTGTACCTGATATTAGGTTCATTGTTTGCATGAGCACAGAAGTGATACTGGTGCTATCTTGCTCATGAACATATTAAAAAAAAAAAAATTGCATTTTTTTTTTTTACAGGGGGGTGGTAGTAATGTTGCTGTCATTTTCGACGGAGTCATCTGTCAAGTTATTTGCTTATGTTTGTGTCATAAGTATAATTGTGTCTTTACCTGCGATGTCAGGTTGATTAGGGGTTGTCTTCCCTTGTTTATTCATTCATTGTGTTTGACCTTTAGGGTCAGAGGTTGACAGTTCGGCGTAGGCCGATGGGAAGGTTTTTTAAGCGGGAGTGAGATATACTTCCGGGAAGCCGGGAGGTCCTGTTTTTTCTGGAGGGACCAAGAGTCCATTGTTTTTCGGGGAGAATCTTCGAAGTAACTGCTATGGCAGTTTTCCCCAGTGAATCTCTGTGCGTCGGGATGACGACAGAATTCCTTGTGATGTTCTGAGGATTCATTTGCCAGGTAATAACCGACCTTTATGCATTATTACGCTTTTCGGTGGCAGAACATGTAAAGGATTACCTAGGGTGAACAGCAGCTCACTGATCCGCCATTTCAGAACTTATATATTTGTGCTCGAGGTAGCCATCCAAGACTGTTAGTCTTATATTGTCCAGAAATTCAGTGACGAAGATATATTATGGGAGCCGCAGATTGGCGGAACTTCTATCTACAATAAGTATTACTGCAGGGTTGATGATAACCTATTTAACAGAAGTACACGGCCGACGCCAGAACGAGGCCTGTGCTGTCGGCTATTATACTACAGCCTGATATGTGCAATTGGCGGGGAATGCCAAGTTGCACCTGTGTGTCAAAGTAACTAAGGCAGCTGACGCGTTTAGTCAGAGACGCCAAGGGCGACGTTACGAACTGTCATTATTGAAGAACTTTGCTATTGACCATGCACGTCTATTCTGATGTTTACCTTTTGAATGCCAAATGTATACCTATCGATGTCAGGTCAGCATGACCTTGTTACACTGACTGTTCCTGTTGATATTATGTGTGTTCCCGTCAATAAATGTCTTGAAACATACCTGCAGTGTCAAAGCATCCTTGATTACTGCATGTGAGAGTATGGGTTGCAGGATCTACATCTATACGAGCCTAAACACATTCGCGCCTTCATTCGCACCCACACTCAATTCATCATACGCTCGCACTACACATCTAACAACATGTATACTGTCTTGGGCCAGTGATCACATCAACAAAGAAAAAAGGACAGTTACACCTCTGTTCTTGTTTTCTTCATGACTGACTTGATAGTTTGTATTTGTCTCTCAATGAAGCCATTAGATTTAGGGTATCTAGGCGATGATGTTGTGTGTTTGATCTTCCAGTCCTTAGTGAAATTTCTGTATGCTTGGCCTGAGAAATGTGGACCGTTGTCAGATCTAATCTCATCTGGGATGTCAAATATGCTGCAATACTTCTTTGTAATGTCTGCAACAACAGCTGATGGTGAGGGTTGTGGAAGTTTCTCAATGATGGGAAATTTGATGTAATAATCAGCAATAATAAGATAGTCATTCTTGTCGATGGAGAAAATATCAGTCCCTATAATGCTCCAAGAGCACAATGGTATGTCTGATGGTATGAGAGGTTCTCTGCACTGCCCATTGGCATGTTCTGTGGCAAGTTTCTCTTTAACATGTATAAGATACTTTCTAGGTGGGTCTATCCTTGGTTCCGCGTTGTCTTTAAAAAAAGATCTTGCCTTTCCTGGAAGTTTGCCTATTCTGTCAAACTGTTCTGGGAATCGCAGTTTAAGGTCATCTACTCCAGTGATGTGTAGAGTAAGATGTTCTTTTTTTTTATCAGCTTTAATGTTGTTAATGATTACCACACTCAGCTTTTCGCACATTGGTAAACCTAAAATTGCAGGTCCTTCAACATCTACCAAGTAAAATGTTGACGATGTCCATTCAGAGTCTCTGTATGAACATTCAAGTGTTATTGCTCCAAAACAGTCTATATTTGTTCCATTGTAAGCTCTTAGCTTTATTTTGCCACTCTTGCTTTTCACATCCCTTGTGGGAAATCCTTGCTCATCCACCTTGTCAAGCATGATCTGTCTGAATATTCTTAGAGGTAAAGTGTTTCCTTGGGCACCTGTGTCTATCTTGAAACGAATATATCTTTCTTTGTGCATTTTAATCCCTGATATTCTGAATTGTACCTTGCAGAAAGCCTGTGTTCTCTCTGTTTCGTTACTGAAAGTTAGTACCTTCACAATATCAAAAGTGGAAGGATCACTTTTTTCATCTCGACCGGCAAATCGCATTTGGGGTGCGCTGCGGTAGTGTTTGGCTGCCATGGTTTGACCTCAACGTTGAAAGTTAGTCGAACGTGTTACCGCGTAGCTTTTTGTATCGGTCCGGTATCGGCCGCTGCCACCATGTAATGTTATTATGTATGTATATAAGCTTTACTACGTCCTCTTCACACGCACACATAAGTTTCACAATGCACACAGTAACGCTTGATCAGTTTGCCGCCATTCAACTTTATTTCCCAATGCTCGTACATGTGTAGTTTCGTACTTTAATGTATTATATTACAGTTATCAAATAGGTATCGATGGAAGATATCATGTTGTTGATGTACTGTATCCACGGGTTACCCGGAAGTACGTCATTGCCTTTTGGGCCAGAAATTAGCAGACGTTAGCCGGTCTCAGTTTGGCAGAAGTGAAGGATACTTCTAGGCCTTTTCTGTGTGTTCTTCGATGTGGACGGGCGCATATTTGTCCAGCTCCTAGATGGGGTTATTTCTACGGAGTCCTTAAAGTGTTTCAACATCTAGATCGCCCACATAGTTCATTGGGTCGATGCTAGAGATTTATATTGTGAAAAGTTAATGCTTTATTCTGATGTACGGGAGTTGAGACTTTTAAATAAAATCTGCATGAAAATGTCGAGGACATCTTGTCAGTAGCAGACTGAATAGCGACGCTCAAGACTGTCTAGGTTATGCCATCGTCATATATATATTGGATGAATTTACTGGAGCTTATACTATGATTAACCATATGTCGTCTTAACGTCCAACCTGGCCTTTGCAGCATCTTTATTGTTGAAGATCAGGATTGTGTTTGAAGGCTGAATGTAAAACTATTATCGGCATTTGTGCATGCCATACTAACTACACACAGAGATATATTTTATAAAGGAGGGACCTCTCCGAAGTACCCCTTCGACATACTTGTATAATACAAGGACTAATGCTACAACTAAAAGTGTTTGCAACAATCTCCACATTGAAGGTCGACTGAAATGGATCTCCAACATTGTCTGTCTCTTTGTCTTGATTGTGGACCCTGATAGACTCAAATCTGTCAATCTTTTGATATCTACGTTTTCTAGGATTTCTTTGTTATCTTCTCCTTCCATGAGTAATGAGCCACAAGGACTTCACTCTTTCATCCAGAATACTAATTCTGACCCTACACACGCAAAAACCTTTCGCTACACTGTATGTACGTACATACATACATACACAGACAGACACACACACACACAGACAGACACACACACATACACAGATTCTTTATTCTCCAGAAAATACATTGATATGTACTGACATGATATAATACAATTTAACATGGCATATAGGAGAGTCATTTACAGTCTGCAAGTATGCTAAATCCCGCCCAGGAAACAACAATATAAAAAAAGGAATCCGTTGAATTACTCACATGAAAATCAAATTTGATGCTGTCATCTTTAAAATATTCAGCAACATAATCCTGAACTTGAACCCAACACACTGCGAACTCATACAACGTTAACGAGGGCTGTTACATACATACATACATACATACATATCAGAATCTTTATTCTCCATAAAATACATTAATATGTACAGACATGATATAATAGATACAACATGGCATATAGGAGAATCATTAGAATTTACATAAAGTGTTGAAGACGTCTCAAGTAGTTCTATGTGGGTGTTTTTACGTCTAATGTTTGTGTTACACATACATAACAATCTTTAAACTTTCTAAAAGACATTAGCATACAATGATATCTTCTTCTTCGTACACTCTCAGACGTCCACTTGAAGTTTCTCAAAGAAAGCAGTAGTCAGTTTGAGGCTATTTGAATCCCCGTAAGTAAAGCTTTTCCACGAAAGGAGCTGGCGTCGGCCATATGCACTTTCTCTGTACCACATATAAGTGGCAACTTTGAAGCAGATGTTCAGCAGTCATTTTATCAGTGCCACAGTTACACTGATCGGTAGTTCCTATCATTAGCTTGTTGAATAGATGGTATCTCAATCTGTTGTGGCCAGTGCGGAGCCTGAAGATTACCACTTGTTCTCTTCTGTGGAGCTGGTAGTAAGCATCATTCTGTGTGTGACCTGGATGTTCTACATTCCATTTGTTTCTGTATCTGATTCTGGTAAAACTCTTTGCCTCCTCAAAAGTTATGCTTGCATCGGGCTGAGGTAGATGTGAACCTTCTTTTGCCATTCTGCCAGCCTCTTCATTGCCGGTGATGTTACAATGAGATGGGATCCATTGGATCACAGCTCTTTTGAATCATTGACAAAGTTTGTGGAGCACTTTGGTTATAAGACTATCTGTGATATCATATCATATCATACAATGATATGATATGATATGATATGATATGATATGATATAACCTGCCAAAAATTAGTATTATTAAAATTTACAAAATGTGTGTGTGGAATACCATTCAAGTAGAGCAATATAGGTGTTTTTACATGGGGGTTTTATCAGAATTTTTGTCTGCCATAAAAACTTTGACAGCTAGTGGAGTGAGATATTAATATAGCATCAAATACAATAGTCGTTTGGTAAAGTAGACAGAGCACAATTGAGATTAGACTGTGTGGAAAACATCTCCAGCAATTTACAATGGGTGTATTTTACATTGAAGTTTCCATATTCTGTAAGAGCCTATAATTGCACTAATGCTGACATATTTACATAAAACTTTGGCTTCAAATTTCCGCAACCCTAGCGACATTATTCCACTCACTCACTTTGCATGCACATGACCCAAACTACAAACTATCAGTACGATTACATGCGTACGATAGCCGAGTTCGTTAATTTCTGCAGTCAATGGATTGTACTTACCAAATTTACAGTATGTTGGTAACATTTATCTAAATGGGCGTCATATGGTATTGCTGCCTCCACTATAAAAGCTGTTTTGTTCTGTCGATTGATTATTGTTAAATCAGGTTTTACGGCATGTGTTTTAAATGAAGTGTTACTGCTGCCGAAAAGCGATGGTTTAACTATTACCTCTTTATTTATTGTTATGTCACTATTATTACTGTATAAGGATTTCAGTTTCTCGTAAATAATGTCTACAGTTCTGTTGTGCCTCTGTTGGTATAATGTTTGAAATTTGGTACATCCGTTCAATAAATGTGACACTGTTTCGTATGGGTGGTTACATATTTTGCACATTTTCGTGTATGTCTGTGAATAGTATAGATGTAAAAGACTTTCGCATTCCTTCCTTCCATCCATCCATCCATCCATCCATCCATCCATCCATCCACCCCCCTCCCTCCCTTCCTCCCTCCCTACCTACCTACCTCTACCTACATAAATTTACATACATACATACATACATACCTGCCTGCCTGCCTGCCTGTATGTATGTATGTATGTATGTATGTATGTATGTATGTATGTATGTATGTATGTATGTATGTATGTATGTATGTATGTATGTATGTATGTATGTATGTATGTATGTATGTATGTATGTATGTATGTATGTATGTATGTGTGTGTGTGTGTATATGTATGTATGCATGTATGTATGTATGTATGTATGTATGTATGTATGTATGTATGTATGTATGTATGTATGTATGTATGTATGTATGTTCTAATTATAGGTTCTTACAGAATATGGAAACTTCGATGTAAAAAACACCCATTTTGAATTGCTGGGATGTTTTCCACACAGTCTAAACTCAATTGTGCTCCTCTGTATACTATACCATACGACTATTGTATTTGATGCTATATTTAATATCTCACTCCACTAGCAGTCAAAGTTTTTTTATGGCAAACAAAATTCTGATAAAACCTCCATGTAAAAACAACCATATTGCTCTACTTGAATGGTATTCCTCACACATTTTGTAAATTTCAATAATTCTCATTTTTGGCAGGGTATACCATATCGTTATATGCCAATGTCTTTTAGAAAGCTTAAAAATTTTTTATGTATGTGTAACACAAAGGTTCGATGTAAAAACACCCACATATAACTACTTGAGACGTCTTCAACACTTTATGTAAATTCTAATGATTCTCCTATTTGCCATGTTGTATCTATTATCTCATGTCTGTACATATTAATATATTTTATGGAGAATAAAGATTCTGATATGTATGTATGTATGTATGTATGTATGTATGTATGTATGTATGTATGTATGTATGTATGTATGTATGTATGTATGTATGTATGTATGTATGTATGTATGTATGTATGTATGTATGTATGTATGTATGTATGTATGTATGTATGTATGTATGTATGTATGTATGTATGTATGTATGTATGTATGTATGTATGTATGTATGTATGTATGTATGTATGTATGTATGTATGTATGTATGTATGTATGTATGTATGTATGTATGTATGTATGTATGTATGTATGTATGTATGTATGTATGTATGTATGTATGTATGTATGTATGTATGTATGTATGTATGTATGTATGTATGTATGTATGTATGTATGTATGTATGTATGTATGTATGTATGTATGTATGTATGTATGTATGTATGTATGTATGTATGTATGTATGTATGTATGTATGTATGTATGTATGTATGTATGTATGTATGTATGTATGTATGTATGTATGTATGTATGTATGTATGTATGTATGTATGTATGTATGTATGTATGTATGTATGTATGTATGTATGTATGTATGTATGTATGTATGTATTATGTATGTAAATTTATGTAAATTTACTTTATGTAGATTCTAATGCTCCTGTGCATTCTCAGGTAGTTTGGGTTGAACTGGACTTTTTACTTCAGGTTTATGATTACTCACATGAATCTGCAACAATGAGAGAAATGTTGCTAGTCCTAGGGTATGGAACCACAAGTTTATTTGTGCATGAGATGAGAATGTCTCAGGTGTTTGCATGTACATGAACGGATACATGACTGAGTATGATTAAGCAATAGCGAGACAAGATAGGTGTCTAACTGCAGAACATTTCTAACATAAAACTAGTGTAAAACACACACACACACACACGCATGCACGCACGCACACACACATACATACACACATACATACATACATATCAGAATCTTTATTCTCCAGAAAATACATTGATATGTACTGACATGATATAATATAATACAACATGGCATATAGGAGAATCATTAGAATTTACATAAAGTAAATTTACATAAATTCATACAGCGTTAATGAGGGCTGTTACCACACATACATACATACATACATACAGACAGACATACACGCATACATACATACATATAGGAGCCGCGTTAGCGCAGTAGTTAATGCACTGGCTTCCTAGCTCAGTGGTCCATGGTTCGAACCCCAGTTGAGGTGGGATTTTATTAGACCGCGAATGGCCTATGCGATGTAAATATATAGTGTCTCTTCCGCTATATAACTATCTGTGATAATTCAATTAACTCAGAGCAAGTCTCAACTTTAACCATTAAAAATTCAATAAAGTCAGCTAAGTACAATTTCTGAATTTAATACATACAACTATCTTTTCTTGTGCTGAATTGTGAATGTTGGAAGATGAAAACAATGGATAAGTATTTTATAACAGTTGGATGATGGTGAATTTATCTTATTAACTTAAATAAAAAAAAAAGATTCTTCTTGAATCTTCCAATAGTATAGAAATAGAGTTTTTTGAAATGTTTGTTTTCTTAGTCTCTGTCTATGCTGTCACTTTTATCATCATTGACTCAGACAGCTCACAATTAGTGCAGAACTTGGTATTACTTGGTATTCATCTTTGGAATAAGATCTGTTCTTGGCAGAAAGACTTGCAATACTGTCTTCTGAAGATCTAGGCATTAGCCCATCCAGAACTGAGGGGGACTAAGGCTGTACTACAATCAATAGGCTCCTGTGCATTCTCAGGTAGTTTGGGTTGAACTGGACTTTTTACTTCAGGTTTATGATTACTCATATGAATCTGCAACAATGAGAGAAATGTTGCTAGTCCTAGGGTATGGAACCACAAGTCTATTTGTGCATGAGATAAGAATGTCTCAGGTGTTTGCATGTACATGAACGGATACATGACTGAGTATGAATAAGCAATAGCGAGACAAGATAGGTGTCTAACTGCAGACAATTTTTAACATAAAACTAGTGTAAAAGCTAGTCATAAGACGGGAATTAAATTCAACAGCATCAATACTGTGACGTAATGTTTAAATAATAGTGGCAGATGTTGATAGTGTAGAAGACTAGACACGTAAATTTAGTCTAGACAGGTATATCCCAGTCTCGGAGAAGAGCACTGGTGTAAGGATGGCACAGGTATAGCTATAGCTGTAAAGAGCACCCGTCTGGAGGGAATTAGTATAGATCAAGAGCTCTAGAGTGCTACCGTCACCTAACTATACTGTGACAACAATGATACAGCAAAATATAACTGTCAACAATAAGAAATTGACAAGTCATAAAATTACAATTTACTGAATTATTTATTAATATACATCTAGTTTCTTATTTCTCTTTTGAAAATCGGAAGATTTCAATTAAAATGAAAAATACAAAAATTACAATATTTATAACTTTTTACATAAAGTTCATGTCTAAGTTAATCCTAAAGTCTTTTGCCTGCACTGGGTTAACACAGATTGCACTTTTCATCACTACACGGTCTCTTTTGGGATCTCACAGAAGGTTTTGGAATATTAACACTTAGGACTTAGCTTTACAGTCCTGGACAATGTCTGGTAACACACGAGTGTAGTTGGAATACAGCTTCTTGGATCTTATGTTTGGCTAGCCAAGGAATGATGGAGCCAAAACACTTGAACTCCGTCACACACAGTATACGTTGAGTGGATGGTAGTTTCAGATCTTCTTCTTCTTCTTCGATCCTTAACCACCGACCGTCAAAGCAGTCAGTGGCCATCACGCCTAGTGGCGTCCTGTAGGGCAACAACAAATTGATTCCACTTTGCACGGTCGGTGCCATCCTTCGTACAGTGCCCCAACTCTGGTTCATTCTTTGCATCTCAGCCTCCACAGTCCTCCGCCAAGTTGTTTTTGGTCGGCCTCTCTTTCGCTTTCCTTCAGGGGTCCAAAGCATAGCTGTTCTTGTGATGGCATCGGGGTCTCTTCTGAGGACATGACCAACCCAGCTCCAGCGTCTGCCAGCTATGATGGTATGCATGTCCTCTTGCTTGCTACGAGTAAGCAGATCTTGGTTGGTGATGGTATTCTGCCAAAAGATTCGGTGAATTTTTCTTAAGTTTCAGATCAGGCTGTTCCAAACTAGACCAGTAAACCTGCAAAATATGTAGCATGTGGCTAGTCCTTGTGTGGTGATTTCTCACAGGTCTGCGTGTTGTGAGGTGATGTGTTCAGTGTATGCTTATATAGGTATGGCATAAGTTCTGGTTCAATGGCAGTGTATAGGCAATGACAAGTCTAAGTGATTACATGTTCAAAAATACATAATACAATTTCTGTACACAGTCATGATGCTGCATTTTCCTTCTACAGTCAGTTTGAATTTCAGTCATCAATAAAACAATGTTATACAACATAGGCCTTCCCTTAGTTCTGCCTTTCCATTCCTGCGCATCTCTGTTATGCATCCTGGTCCTTGCCTCATTCTTCATTTTGAATTCAAATGTTGTCTCGCAGTTTAATTTAATTATCAAACCTGTAAAAGAAGCATTTGCATACATACATACATATATATTCGTAATATTACATACCCCTTTTAGGATAAATCAGAAGTAGAACTGACTGAAGGCTTGGCAAAAGTTCAACTGCCCTGTATAACAAATAGGAATGAACTTGCTCAGGTGTTGATCCTTCTCTCTCTCTCTCTGCCTTCAGATTCGTCTCTCTTCCGAGGTTTTAATTTTGCGTGTGTAACTTGTCTGCCACGATTCCTCTCTATTTATACACAGCCAGCGAGCGAGCGAGAAAGCATCTCACGCCTGCGGCTAAAATGTTCGTTCCAAACGGCTCGCGCAGCGGTTTTGTGTTTTCTTATTTTCTTCCTCCTTTCCGTTCCTTTTATCTTGTGTATGGATCACGTGTGTTGATACCTTACTTTAATTGTACCATCAACAGCTTCGTTCCCTCCAATAATTTCCTCTGTTGGGTTTGTCTTAGAATTTATATAATTTTTCAAAGTGGCTTAACTTGACAAAATATGATGAAGTTGAATGTTCTCAAGCTTCTATCTTCTTTTTGCAACAACAGTGTAATTAGTCGTTTGAAACAAAATAAATGTGGACTTCTCCGCTCCTAACGGTACTATTATCAACTCTTTCTGATCATTCCTTCTTTTTATATGAATTGTTTTCGTTAGCCATCAAAAACAAATATCGCTTCGTTTTATGTAGCCCATACACAACGCTAGAAAATGACAGAGAGAGGCACTCGCGTCCGCTCGGTTTAAACGTATCACGAACCAAGAATTTGTCTTGCGTATTTTTTCTCACCATGCGACAAATACCTAACGGCAATTTTACTTATTCAAAAGTATTAAAAACACCACTGTACATAACCACAGTACACGAGCTACGTGGAAGCAGCGAGGATGCCACTATGTGTATACGAGATCACACATTTTGTAAATATTTTTGCGCACACCGTCATTTGTGTATTTTCTTTAGTAAGTGTTATTATTTTCGGCAGAGTACATATAAGGGAAACAATACAACTAATGTCTAACTTTCATCTAAAGTTGCATCCCTTACCGTTATGTATAGACAGAAAAACCTGGGATTATATATAAGGCTCTTGAGTATAAGAGATCCATCTTTGTTTCATAGATCTGGAAAAGGCGTTTGACAGGGTCCCCTGGAGCAAACTTTGGGACTGTTTGACAAGGAAGAACTTTCCAGCATCTCTGATTCATGCTATACAGAGCTTCTACAAGTCTTGCAGAAATTATGTGAGGACAGCAATCCATAAGTCAGAAAAGTTTAGGACCACCACTGGTGTAGGACAAGGTGATATCCTGTCACCTTATCTTTTCATACTCCTCATGGACGATGTTATCAAGACATGTAAGGAGAGAACAAGAAAGTATTCAGCGGGGCACTGGAAGATGAGACAGGTATGTATTTCAGAGCTGGCATTTGCTGATGATGTTGCCCTGATTGCTAAATCAGAGGCACATCTCCAATTCAACTTGCAAATCTGGAAGGAAGAGCTGGAGAAGAGAGGGATGGTCATAAGCAGCTCTAAACCAAAATCCATGGTGATATCACGAGAAGAAAGAAGGCATCAGATTAAGCTGGGAGAACAGGTTCTGGAGCAGGTCGACCACTTTAAATACCTCGGAGCTATTATAGACCGAAAGGGAGGCATCAAAGAAGAGTTGGCCACTCGAAAAGCAGCAGCTGGGAGACTTTTTCAGGCCATAAACCGAGGATTCCTCATCAAGAGAAAGGTTGGTAAGAAAACTAAGATGGCAGTATACCACTCCACCTATGTCCCAGTCTTGACATATGGATGCGAGTCATGGGCAATGACTACAACCCACAAAAGCCAGATCCAAACCTCAGGAATGAGGTATCTGAGGAAGGTGGTTGAAGTAATAAGAAGAGACATGGTCCGCAACCAAACGATATGTCAAGGCCTAAAATCCCACCCCTTGCAGACCCAAGTAGAACAGTCCCAACTAAGATGGTTTGGCCATGTCTGCAGAATGGGAGAAGATCGGCTACCACGACAAGCATGGGAAACAAAGAGCCAGGGATCCAGACCCCCAGGACGTCCCCGAGTGCGCTGGGAGGACAACATCAGACAATCTTTGAAGGACCGAGGACTATAATGGAACCAGGCCAAGAGGAAGACGGCCGATAGGATAGTCTGGCGCTCTCTCTTCCAAATCTCTACCCTCACGATAGAAGGGGAACGACTAAGTAAGTAAGTAAGTAAGATAATACAGGTTATACATCAACTATTTACACCAGATGGTATGATGTCCCAATCATCTTTTACTTTCATTGCCTGATAAGTCAGCTCTAAAAATTGCTGTAACTCTATGGCAGGTTGTATAAATCCTAATAAGGACTGTTCATTAGTCCTGATAAGGACTGGTTATAGATCCCGATAAGGACTGTTTATTAGCTCTAATAAGGACTGTTTATAGAACTCGCTAAGACAATGGGTGGTTGTATTATCTGGTTCCATCTTCAACAATCGTACCAACTAAGTAGCATTGTGTATGATACCTTCATAACATAATATGACTAACACCTAGGAATCAAATCCTAAAATAAAACATTCATATTTAATTGATTCAGTACGTAATTATTTTCAGCTCTGGATGGAATTATTTTTAAGCCCCAAAAATTTACATATGCATAATTTACTTTTACTGACAATGTGTGTCTAATCGTGAGTTAAGTATAACATATTATATACTGAAGCACATTAAAAACGCACCACTATTATATATACTGATGCCGAGAAGCTGGCAAAAAAAAGTGTGGGAATGGATTTTCCCCGTGTTTGCCATGCGGTAGAGAGCGAATGGCTGCTGGAATGGAAAGTGCAAGATTCAACCCATGGGTGTGTGTACAGACTACATGAAAACGATGAAAGTTACACGTGCAACACGATTCTCAACAGCTATGACCCTGAAAATGTGTACGCGTTGTGGCAGTATACTCGGTATAAAAAGGCCGTTGAGACAAAACACCCAGTACATGTGCTTGAAATGCCACGACTATCTGAAAACGACCGCCAACGAGCCATTGGTATGTTGGAGACCGGAATGAGCTCGCGGGCCATTGCCAGAAGGATGAATTGCCACCACAGCACTATTGTACGTCTCAATGAACGTTACGGAACCACTGGCAGTGCCCGGGATTGACTTCGGAGTGGCCAACCACGAGTTACTACCCCTGCGCAAGATCGTCATATTGTGCTGAGTCACCTAAGGAATTGACTTTCCCGGCAAGTCAAACAGCAAGAGCAATAGTGGGTAGACATGGGCAAGTCTCTCGAATGACAGTCATACGACGACTCAGAGATACAGGCCTTACTGCAAGACGACCTTATGTTGGGCCAAACTTGACTCACAGACATCGTTAGCAGCGCCTGCAATGGGCAGAGCAACATATCAGATGGACTAGACTGCAGTTGAATGCTGTCCTATTCACAGACGAGAACAGATTGAACATATCCTTTGCAGATGGACGTATGCGGATTTAGCGACGGTGTGAAGAGCGCTTTGCAGATTGCTGTGTCAACCGATTTCGAGGTGGCAGTATTCACATTTGGGGAGGATTCAGTTTTCACCATCGCTTGCCTCTTCACGTCTTCCGTGGAAATGTTAATGCTGTGACATATCGAGATGAGGTTCTGGATGCACTGGTTGCTCCTGCATTCACAATTTATCCAGACTTGCAGCTTCTCCAGCAGGATAACGCACGTGCATTTTTTTGTATTTTTGGTTTTCTCCCTTGCCTGCACAGAATGCAATGAATTTCATAACAATCAAATGTACAAATTAATGACCAGCATGGATTCATAGGAAAATGAATAAAGATTCCAAATATGTAAACTTGTACACACTTATATTTACATTTCACACTCTGTTCCTGGATTATACAGGTGGTGCGTTTTTAATGTGCTTCAGTATATATCAAATTAAAGTACATTGGATGGACAATATGAATCTATATACTTTTCTAGCTAATTGTATGTTATGTTTATATTATGACAGATAACATGTACATGGAAATAAGATAACTTAAAATGTTGAACAAAAGTTTTCCACTTACCTAAGGCTTGTAACATAAATTGTTATCACAATACAGTTTTAGCCTTAATAAGCGTCCCTTTCTGCCCCCTACCTTCTGTCGTTATAATATACAAGTGAGTTTGAAATCTCCAAGACAGCTTTATATAAGCTGGGGCAGTGCGTACGAGAAGACAAGGTACGTAACTTTGCAATCTCCAAATTTTTTTATCTCCAGATAAAATTGTGCTCGTAGTGTCCCAGTCCTCTGCTTCCTGCATCTCACCTTTCTAGTTAGAAACTCTGAAGTGCAATCTTCAATTCTCCATAAGTTTGTCTTTCTATCCCTGTAATGTTTTCCACAATTGGTTTTGTATTTGATTTTAAATCAAATTTCAAGTAGGAACAACACATGGTTTCTCGATGCACCGACAACTTTATTCTCACATATCTGTAACGGGAGGTTTTTTTAAAGTAAGTATATTACAGTTGATAGTAGCTGAATATTCTGGTATATCAGATGATACCAGGATAGTATGCCAGTCGAGAGTTCTGGTCTTAAAAGTAATACCCGAATCTTAGAAATAAGCACTGGTGTATATATATCATAGAAATAGTCAGACTGTAAAAATCTAAGCCCAGATGGTAAGAATTAGTATCAGGATTAAAACTATATGCCCCCTACAACTATTCTATGAGTAATGAAATGCTAGGGGATAAATAAATTGAACATTAACTTTAAACACAAAGGTAAAAAGTGAATAAGTCCTCAGGTACAACTATAATCTTTTATTATGTACTCGTACATTAACTTTCTTTTCTGCCATTTGGCAAAGAGCAATTAAAAATATACACAGAATATTCACAACATTGATATTATTTCTTGTGTTGGGAGGAAAGTCTTTTCTTCTGGAAAAATAATTTACTTGAAAAAAAGTCCTTTGGCAGTTTTAATAAGTATTATTCCTTTACACTTCTGGAACTGGTACAAGATCATTGTGTCTAGTAAAGTTAAGGAATAATTAAATCAATAGTATTTGTATCACTGTTCTCTTAATCCTGTAACTTTACTGATTATTGTCATCATTTGACTGAATTCTATAATACTCGAATAACTCCTGTAGGGGTTTGTTTCATAACATAAAATATTGATTGTTGGTTCATATATGATTTCTGACAGTGCTTTTGTGTGCACTTATCTTTTGAATCTTGATAATGCTGACACTGATCTGTCAATGAAGATATCAGTCTTGGCAGACCCAACAGTAAGGCCCCAAGAAGCAGCTGAAGTTCACACTTTGGGTTCTTGCACGTTTGTGGGATTGCCTATGATGAATACACAGGCTTCTGATAATTGACAGTATTGTTTGAGTTGTTACATGAAACCTGAAATAACATTTCAGCCTTGGCTAGTATCTGGCTAGGTTTGTAATTGACTAGCTGTTGCGTCCTTTTTGGGTTCCTTAACGGTATAATAGTTGACATAGTCTTACTACTGTTAAGAGGGTACGCATCAACAAATGTGGTAAGAATATATTTGTAAATTAATTCATCGCGCACGGGAGCGCACATATTTGTGCGTAAGTAATTTTGGGTTTTGTTGCTAAACAGTAGATGACGTAGTGACCTCCTGAGAGAGATGAAGGGCTGTGATATGTCAGACTGATGTCTGTTTTGTTCAAACCCCATGTGGTGGGTTTATCTTCTGTTGAAATTGATTATATACGGCCTTCCAGACGGAAGCCATCGCCGTGATGATTTTGACAGTAAGTTCGTTTAATAATAATATAAATTTATTCTACATCTTTTTGTTATACTGAGTTTAGTCAGTACATTCCATGGGAATCGTGACCCTTCATTTGGATGTGTTGAAATGGATGCTATATAAAGTAAAGTCATTGAAATCCATCATATTATTATTAATTTTAAGAAAATTGTAGTACAAAAACGTAACTACAAAGATAAAGTATTTTATCGCCGTCCTAAGGATTACGGCACATAAGGAGAGGTCGTTCAAGTTCAGAACTTAGAAATTTATATGCATTGTGATGCCTCAAGTATGAGATCCAAATGTTCCAGATGTCTTATTTATGAGGCCAATTTAAAGATGAAAAATATTGGTGAATTATTATATACCATAGATCATAATAATTCTCTCTGCCCTTGAGAGGTCAGCCGTTATAGGATTAATCTCATGATCCAAACTACCTCATCATTCATGTACATTGATTCGTTTACTAAGATGTCCAGTCATACGTAATTAATATGACTATTATGAGATCATCTGATTGGAACAGTGAGAATATATTTTGACATCTCATCCTTTATTATTATTATGTCAAACGTCAATGCGTCTTGTCTCGTTCAACGTGATTGTTAAATAAAATATGGAATCAAGTTTTCTCAAGAGTTCCAGAGAACTTCATTTGGCACAGGAATTACTTTGACGTGCCCGTATCCGTATTACTGTTTGCCTGATCGCCTCTTAACTGAAAATTAACATTCGCGTAAAATCAGTACCTAGTAATCAACTAGTCATTAACAACAAAGACCAACTACTCCAAAAATGACTACTACAGTTTTGGTGGCCAGTGTGTTGTGAAAAGGTCTACAACAGCTAGTAGCAAGTTTCATGGGAAGAATCGTTCGGAATTTATTTAGCTTTCAAGGCGACAACAACTTGGATTTGACTTTCAAGTGTAACGGCTGTTCAAGGTCAAGTGGACCTCAACTACCACCATCAACTTTGGACACTGCCACTTGTCCCGTTAACTCGTTCAGTATACCTTATTTGTGCAGCGTCAGAATGCCAACATCGCAAACTCTGTGAGGGCCAGAAATTTTTTTTTCTAACAAAATAGATAAGTAAAATTGAGTGTGTTCTATCACCGTGGCGTGTTAGCTGAGCCCTTTTCTTTTTAATATGTCCATTTGTATATTCTATGTTTTATGTTCCATGTTTAATGTGGGTGTTGGGTGACCGATCTGACAAACGAGGTTCATCTCGAAGCTAATTCGGGCTCTTGTCAGACGTTCTATAGGATTTAGTTTGTAAGTTTCAATTGAGGGGTAATTCCAGTTCAAGGATAAAAACCTTGCTGAAGTTCTGTTCGCTAATTGTTTCTTATAATAGTAATTGTTTAGCTGTATCGTCAAGTTTTTATTATTATTTTTGTAGTAACTCTTTATATGTACCTTAGTTGCATAATGTATTTCGTTCGTGACCGTCCGCCTCAATCTAACTATCATTTAGTTGTATACACCATTTGTGTTTATACCTTGTGTTGTTACTTGTCTTATTATTTTCTCTTCGCAGTTATCATTGCATTCTTTGCAAAATTCTCTTTTTAGTTCTGCTTTGTTGTTCGTTTGATTCCTGCGCACGTTTTCATTTGTCATTTTTATCTTGTCTTGGTCGCTATTGTTACATTGTCTATTTCTGTTGTACTCTGATAATATTTTAATGCATAATTTGATTCTTTGATTAATAATATTATTGATAATTAGTAAGTATTTGGTGCAGTTTTATGGACAGGAACTTAGTGCACTTATAATAGAGTAATACATTTTAAATCATTTGATAAAATCTTTCTAAGTAAGTAAGATTACAAATACATTTGTCATAATGGCAACTTTAGATTATTTTATTAAGCAAGCAAAAGCTCTTAGTATGACTCCTGAAGAAGTCAAGCAATTCGCACTTGTCGAATATGACAAGGCTCAGAAGTTGGAAGAAAAAAATTAGAGGCGGAAGACAAAAGACTGCAGATTGAACATGAGAGTAAGAAATTAGCCGCTGAAGAAAATGAAAGAAAACTTCAGATGGAAATGGAAAACAGAAAATTAGCCGCTGAAGAAAATGAAAGAAAACTTCAGATGGAAATGGAAAACAGAAAATTAGCCGCTGAAGAAAATGAAAGAAAACTTCGGATGGAACTTGAAAATAGGAGATTGGCAGCTGAAGAAAATGATAAAAGATTTCAGCTTGAGGCCACTGAAAATGAAAGAAGATTTCAGCTTGAGGCCGCTGAAAATGAAAATAGAAGACAACATGAACAAAAATTGATGGCACTGGAACTTGAAAAAATTAGATTAACAAATGAAGGTAATGCTCAAAACGCTCAGTTTGTTCACAACTTTTCTAACAAAGACAGTATTAAGCATGTAAACTTAAAATTGCCAGTATTCAAACAAAATTCAGATGACATACTATTTTACCTGGTGATACAACGTTTAAATTCCTCCAATTATAAAGATAACAGGTGAATTAACATGTAGGGATAAAAATCTAGGCAAGAAATGCCGAGGCTTCTTCACCTACGCCAGCGTTTTCTAAGGTCATTGAACACTAACTAGTTAGAACATGTAGACGAAACGGTTTACCCTTTTAGACGGGAGGGAAACGGAGATAAAAAGAAAAAATATGACTGAACACGTGTTTGAATCTAAATGCTAAAAAAGACGCAATTTGTAGTTTTAAAGGAAAAAAAATCACGCCACTAGTTGACACAATGTAAGGAATTGGTAGAAAAAAGACCTTAGCTCTTATTAGAAACAGTCGTATCTTGGACGTTTTTACGGTAATTGGTTGTTTTGTTTGAATATAGCGGCAAACGCCGTGGACGAAGGTTCAAAAACAAATTTCAAAAAACTAACCTTGAGAAAAGTAGGGTTTTCTTTAATAATAAAGTGGGAGCCGCGCTAGCGTAGTGGTTACAACACCGCTCTGGCGACCGGGTGATACAGGATCAAACCCGGGCGACGGCATTTGAGGATTTTTCGTCGACCGGGATTTGGACTGGATTAACTCGAGACCTGGCGATAACATTTGAAGGAGTGTCGTCGACCAGGGACTGGCGGCTTCTGAGCCGACCCAGCTGCAATGGGTACCTCCGAAATCGGAGAGTATTTGCCTGAATGGCGAGGGACACTTGTCTCTGTACAAGAAATAAAGGGATACTCACGTAAAATCAATGTCAGGTTAGACATAAAATAATAACCTGAGATTTCGCCTCGAGTATTAGCGGGCGTACGGGAAAAAAAAATAATAATAATAATAATAAAGTTATGAGAATAAAAGCTAGCTAGTTTGATAGCCCATCTTAATCTGACAAATAATATGCTTTTAATTACGCAGGCGGACAGATAACACGGAAGATATTGACGAAAGACTGTATTGTTCACATCAGACTAGCAAACAGTTATTTGTGCATATTTTCACTAAAGTTACATTTTGGCGTCCTTGAGCCTAAGAATGCAAAAAACAAACTGAGTTGGACGAGGGGGCAAAGTAGGAGGATAGTAGCTAAAAATAACTTAGTGGGGCAGGTTTGTGTAGTTTTTGCATGTAGTTAGTCCAAGAAACAAGTGTAATTTTGAAGAAAAAAACAAGTAGAGACAGACGGACCAACAGAAAATACTACACACTAGACTGAGATTTGACTGAAATTTGACTTTTAGTTTGAATATTTGAAAAGGATAGAGGGGAAGTCCGCTGATTGGACAAAAATATTTATATTATTGAATGAGAGACGCACGCTTGTGCCATTTTTGAAAGAGTGTCCTTTAACACAGTTCGTGTATGCTAAATGAGTGTTTTCCAGAAGATATATATATATTCTCAGTGGGACGCCATACTATAGCCAGCAGCTCAGCTGAGTTTTGCTAGTACAACGTATCTGTGTTGTCACATTTTGAATTGTGGTAAGGAAAAAAAAACATTATCCCGTTTATTTAACAATTAATATTTTGAGTGATTGATACTGCAATAAAATGAAAAATGATTACGACAAGTGAGTGCTTATTCTAGGTCCCCAGCGACAGCCAGGGCCTAGAGACAAACCCAACATAATAGAAAGCATATCAAGTACTATAGAAGACAGATCTATATTTGAGATCAGTGGGAACATAACACCCACCTTATTGAATGGAAGAGGAAACTATTGAACATATTTCGGATGCAATGCTGTCTTTGGAAACTGGTACTATTTGATACCACCTGGGTGAGATGTGATATGTTGGTCAGAGAGATCTGACCCAATCTGTGTAAGTTCTGTATTCTTTGTTGTGCGTGTAAAATTAGTGCATTAAGCAGTGTGTGACACATGACACAAATTTTGGTTTCAGAGTTTCTGGTCTGGCACTACGCTAGTGCCAGATGCTTTTGTAGAAGTACAAGAGTGGATGCAGAAGCAGCCTAACATTATACTCCAGCTACTGAGAAGAGTGGGCCATTAGAATTATGTATTACATCGACACAGGCAGATAAGTGAAAATCTGGCCTGCTGTGGATTCATCAACTGTGTCCAAAATAAATAAAGATATAAACCCTTGTTGAATAAACACTATAACTCAGTCCTTACTTCAAGGACTATGAACTTTATAAAACAGAGATTGGACATGATGACACCACCCCAACTAAACATCCAGTGCTAGTTTTGCCAAAGACACTATAATCAATTTTAATATCAACTAATGTAACCATATATTGATGTATAAAATTTTCATTTGATTGTTCATATATATATGCCCTTTATTGATAAATACATATTATTTCATACGTCCTGACCAGAAGAAACATTTGGTTCAGGACTAAATAAATTTAAAAGATTGAAAATCTAAACTTTTAAGACAGTGTTAGTTGATTTTATCACAGAGATTATTATTATTATTAATATTAGACTTAGTATTTACATGTGTGTGTCTGTGTATCTTGAACTTTAAAAAGGGAGATAACAAGAATTACAATTCTGTTAAAGGGAAATCATTTCAACATGCTTCTCTATATAATCAAAATTGGCGTCAATCTCTCAGATCACGGGATTTTAAATAGGAATTATCCTGGAAATTATCAAGGTGATAATTACAATCATAACTGGCAATCAAGATCGAATTTTGCTAATAACCGACATTGTTCACCAAACAAACAATATGGTCAAAGGGACAATAGTCATAACAATAATTGGCAAGCTAACAAAAATGGAGATCCCAATGCAGGTAATAATTATAGCAGTTTTAGAGACAATAGTCAAAATCGATCTAGTGGTAGAGATAGATCTTCAAACGGTAGATCGAATCATCAGACAAATTCTGCTATGCATGATACTCAGGTTAATTTAAATCAGGATACAGATGTTACTTCTCATAATGCATCATCTTGTTCTCTTGATTTTGAGCAGGCTAAACTTTGCCATGAATGCACAACTTTATTCCAGCCCAAGGCGATCACTACGCTGAATTGCGGACATGTGTTACCAAGTCTTCCTGCGATGTCTACGGCAATGTCGGCTTCCACACATAATAGAACAGGGTCTCTTAAATTACATAGGGAATTTGTTAACGGAATTGCTATCTCTGTTTTTTTAATACAGGTTGTAGCACCATCGGCGTCAGACATTCGTTGATCGACCCGTCATGTGCAACAGGGAAATCTGTGAAGTGCATCACTTTCGGATGGACAGTTGAGACGTTTCCCACAGCAATTATTAACATTGATACACAATTTTTTACAGGGAAAATACACGCCTGTCTTCTTCCAGCACTAATTAGTGACTTGATAATTGGTCGCGTACATGGGTTTAAAGAGTGTACCCCACAGCAATTGCTGAGTGGGAAAAGCAGCATATACATCCTGCCAATGCAGTTGTCACAAGAGCGCAAGCTAATGATATGTTGCAAAGTACACCAACAATACCTCCTGTCAGTAATAATGATGATGTTGACTCTCCGATATCACGTGAGTCTTTTATAGCATTACAACAAAATGATGCTTCATTAAATAAATTTTTTCAATTGGCTAAGAATACTACAAACAAAGAAACAAACTCTCTAGACATAGTTTTGTACTAAAGAATGGTGTGTTAGTGAGATTGGTACATGATACGACGTCATCCATACGTTCTCAAATTTTAGTACCTTCTACAATGAGAGCTCGTATATTGCGTCATGCTCACGACTCTCAATGTGCAGGACACATGGGTTTTTCACGCACCAAATCCAGAGTGCTATCTGCTTTCTTTTGGCCAGGTGTCCATAGAGATGTTAATATCTACTGTCTTTCCTGCGTCAAGAGGTTAAAGTTCGTGGTCCGTACCACGCAGCTCCTATTCAAGCTGCTGACATTCCAATTCGACCATTTGAGAAAATGGCAATTGACAATATTGGTCCTATCCAACCTTCGGCTAGAGGACATACACATATTCTCACTTGTATTGATATGTGTACTCGTTGGACTGAGGCTATACCTCTAAGGAATACTTCATCTGCTAGTGTCGCAGATGCACTATGGTTAATTTTTTTCACGGTTGGGTTTTCCACGTAAAATATTATCAGACCATGGTGTTCAATTCGTTTCTGAAGCTATGTCTCAAGTCATGACTATCATCTCCGGTCGTGCGTCTGTCATTCAACATGATATTTTACTGATGGACGACACACCTATTCGGGTTCATCCATATCCCATTCCTCTACACTTTCGCTCTCAAGTTGATAAGGAATTAGATGAGATGCTTCAATTAAAAATAATTGAATTATCCACTTCACTATATTCTTCTTCGATGGTTATTATTCGTAAAAAGGGTAATAACATCCGTCTGTGTGTTGACTATCGTAAGTTAAATAAAGTTACACAATTTGACGCGGAACCATTACCACTTTTGGAAGATTTACTAGTTAAACTTTCTAAATCTATTTTCTTTACTAAGCTAGATTTGTCAAAGGGCTATTGGCAAGTCCCCTTGACAGATCGTTCAAAGCCACTCACTGCTTTTTCTACTCCTCGTGGTCTTTTCCAATGGAATTTTATGCCATTCGGACAAGTGAACGCTCCTGCCACTTTTGTGCGCATGATGCGTCGTATTTTATCACATCGTCCCGATGTCATTGCATATATCGATGACATTTGCCTTTTTAGTGACTCATGGGATGATCGTTTTCGTGGTTTGAACACATTATTGTCCACTTTACGTTCGTATAACCTAACGGAAAAACCATCTAAAGCTTATGTTGGTTTTCATGACATATCATTTTTAGGTCACCGTGTTGGTCACGGTCTTTTACATACCGAGGACAGTAATGTTTCAAAAATCCTAAATATAACAACACCTAAGACTAAGAAACAAGTATGGAGTCTTCTAGGTCTCATACAATTCTATGGGAGATTCATCCCTCATTTATCTACCATCACTGCACCTTTCTCTTCTTTGTTAAAAAAGGGCGCAGCTAACGTGATTCGGTGGTCGCAAGAACATCAAGTCGCGTTAGATATCATTTAATCATACTTTTCTAATGCACCTGTCTTACGGTTACCTAATGCAGACCTACCTTTCATTCTCCGCAGCGATGCGTCCAATTTTGGCATAGGCGGCGCATTACTTCAAGAATACTCTGGTACATTGCATCCTGTCATGTACGTCTCCAGAAAACTGACGACTACAGAGACAAAGTATTCTGTCTTGGATAGGGAATTGTTGACTCTAGTCTGGGCTATAACCAAGCTTCAGCGCTTTTTACTGGGAGCACACTTTTTTGTAGAGTCAGACCAGCGTGCTCTAACTGCTCTCAACAACAGAGACGTCAAGTCATCGAGATCAACCAGATACGCAATCGCTCTCCAACCATACCGTTTGACAATTCGAGCGATACCGGGATCTCAAAATGTTCTAGCAGACATCCTTTCGCGGTGTCCTTATGAGTCAAGCGAGCTTCTACGCCGTATGAAGAGTGACGCCTCTGCACAATCAGTTCCTTAATTGTGACTTTATACTCAAATAACATTATTTCGTTCAGCGATATTTTTATTATTATTGACTTGTGCGCTAGTCTTGTGTCTACATTAACATTTCAGTAATTTGACATATACAGTTTTCCAGTAAAATGACTTGGATTTCTAAATAACTGACTATTGTGTGAATTTAATATTCAAAAGTAATAACATTTTTAAGTCCAGCGGAACTTTGGGAAGAATTGACTATTTTCTTATATAACACTACTACTTTGTGACTGTAATTCATAGTGAACTCAGGTGTGATTAATAACATTTTAAGGACATGAACGCTATTCTTCAACTGTTAACAATTAAAACTTACTTAGTTAGTTTTAATATTTAATATATTTAACTATAATTGTTTCATGCGAGTTCATACAGCTAGTAATTTTCGCTCATGACGTATAAGTGTTTTAGCACTCGTATTTAATTAGTATCACTAATTATTTCTAAGCAATTTTAGGAGTGTTGCTCACTTCGCGTAGTTCATTTGCATTCTCTTTCATTTATAACTCATCGTTTTGATGCTTTCATATTCCATTTATTTGAATTCATTTATTGACATTTTTTCTTTCTGTTAACATTTTATTTGTGTTTCATCGTCATTATTATTTCATATTATCTATTTTTGCCACATTGGCCTCACGTTGGTTCATTGTGGTTGTACATTTTCTTACTTTGCATTTTGTTTATTTGAGATGACTTTGCTTTCATATGTATTCTGTCACTAGTAATATTTTGTTTGTATATTTAGATTAATATTATATGTAGATGATAATTTGATTTACCTCTCCGCGGTTTTTTAAATTAAAAAAAAAATTAATTAATTAATTAATTTTTTTTTTCGCGGGGTATAAGGCAAACTGTTGCGTCCTTTTTGGGTTCCTTAACGGTATAATAGTTGACATAGTCTTACTACTGTTAAGAGGGTACGCATCAACAAATGTGGTAAGAATATATTTGTAAATTAAATTCATCGCGCACGGGAGCGCACATATTTGTGCGTAAGTAATTTTGGGTTTTGTTGCTAAACAGTAGATGACGTAGTGACCTCCTGAGAGAGATGAAGGGCTGTGATATGTCAGACTGATGTCTGTTTTGTTCAAACCCCATGGGGTGGGTTTATCTTCTGTTGAAATTGATTATATACGGCCTTCCAGACGGAAGCCATCGCCGTGATGATTTTGACAGTAAGTTCGTTTATAATAATATAAATTTATTCTACGTCTTTTCGTTATACTGAGTCTAGTCAGTACATTCCATGGGAATCGTGACCCTTCATTTGGATGTATTGAAATGGATGCTATATAAAATAAAGTCATTGAAATCCAGCCTATTATTATTATTTTGAAGAAAATTGTAGTACAAAAAACGTAACTACAAGATAAAGAATTTTGATCGCCGTCCTAAGGATTACGGCACATAAGGAGAGGTCGTTCAAGTTCAGAACTTAGAAATTTATATGCATTGTGATGCCTCAACTATGAGATCCATAATGTTCCAGATGTCTTATTTATGAGACCAATTTAAAGATGAAAAATATTGGTGAATTATTATATACCATGGATCATAATAATTCTCTCTGCCCTTGAGAGGTCAGCCGTTATAGGATTAATCTCATGATCCAAACTGCCTCATCATTCATGTACATTGATTCGTTTACTAAGATGTCCAGTCATACGTAATTAATATGACTATTATGAGATCATCTGATTGGAACAGTGAGAATATATTTTGACATCTCATCCTTTATTATTATAATGTCAAACGTCAATGCGTCTTGTCTCGTTCAACGTGATTGTTAAATAAAATATGGAATCAAGTTTTTTCTCAAGAGTTCCAGAGTACTTCATTTGGCACAGGAACTACTTTGACGTGCCCCTGTCCGTATTACTGTTTGCCTGATCGCCTCTTAACTGAAAATTAACATTCGCGTAAAATCAGTACCTAGTAGTCAACTAGTCATTAACAACAAAGACCAACTACTCCAAAAATGATTACTACACTAGCATAGATGTCAGATGTCGAAGTTGTAAAGTCATAGTAAGTAAGGACATCATTTCAGTGATACAGTATTAGCATTAACATTTCAATTATTTATTAAGGTTAACAATCATCTAGTTTGATCCTCTTCTGTACATTCATTAATATTTTACAGTTTGATCTTTCCAAATCTCAACCACAGGCCTTATAATACTTTTGAATATGATTGATCTCTCACACCAGGTACAAATTGAAATAACTGATGCAATTCTTAGCATCTACACAAAATTAATACACAATATATATATTTCCCTGCATTCAATAAATTATGTACATGATAGTTATCCTAATTCAGCTTACCCTCAGACTTCAGAACACAAATGGACCTAACTGACTTGGCAGACAGCTCACAATGCAGATGGTAAAGGCGTAATGGCAAACTCTGCATCCAGTCTGTCTCGTTTATTCAGCCGATTTAAATCCATCTTCCTATATATGTATTTCCACTATCTATCACTTCTTTATTTTGTTATGCTCAACAGATGCGGGTTTCACATGATTTCAACTCAATTGTTGACACACGTAATCAGCATTTATCTAAGTACATTCTAAAATCCATCCGTTGCTGCTTGTATCAGTTTTATCTACAGTCATCTCATGGGATCAAAATGGAAATCATTTTCCTAATAGCTCCCTTCTGGTCTCTAATGTCCCTTCCGATCGGTGACCGGTCTTGGATGTCGTACGGTAGGTTAAGTGGTTTATTGGGCCAGTCTAAGTAAAGAGTAATGGTTGACTGATACACGAGAATGTATAGAAAATAGATTTCACAAGTGGTGGGTTGAGGGAAAGATATGTCTCTGGAGGGAGTAGGTACCTCTCATCCAGCCTGTCCGTACAACTATGCTTTATTATAGGAACGGCTTTGCCTCCCTGTCTAATGAAAGAACAGGTTACTCTACACACACACAACAATATGTGACAACAATGACACACACACGTGAAAAAAAAAAAAACTGAAGATAAATGGAGGTAGGTCTGACCAACACATAAAGTTAAGTTTCTTACTTACTTACTTAGTCGTTCCCCTTCTACCGTGAGGTGTAGAGGTTTGGAAAAGAGAGCGCCAGACTATCCTATCGGCTGTCTTCCTCCTGGCCTTATTCCATTCTAGTCCTCGGTCCTTCAAAGATTGTCTAATGTTGTCCTCCCAGCGGACTCTGTGTCGTCTTGGAGGTTTGGATCCCTGGATTTTTGTTTCCCATGCTTGTCATGGTAGCCGATCTTCTCCCATTCTGCAGACATGGCCAAACCATCTTAGTTGGGACTGTTCTACTTGGGTCTGCAGGGGGTGAGATTTTAGGCCTTGACGTATCGTCTGGTTGCGGACCATGTCTCTTCTTGTTACTTCAACCACCTTCCTCAGATACCTCATTTCTGAGGTTCGGATCTGGCTTTTGTGGGTTGTAGTCATTGCCCATGACTCGCATCCATGTGTCAAGCCTGGGACATAGGTGGAGCGGCATACTGCCATCTTCGTTTTATTACCAACCTCTCTCTTGATGAGGAATCCTTGATTTATGGCCTGAAAAAGTCTCCCAGCTGCTGCTTTTCGAGTGGCCAACTCTTCTTTGATGCCTCCCTTTCGGTCTATAATAGCTCCGAGGTATTTAAAGTGGTCGATCTGCTCCAGGACCTGTTCTCCCAGCTTAATCTGATGTCTTCTTTCTGCTCGTGATATCACCATGGATTTTGTTTTATAGCTGCTTATGACAAGTTAAGTTTCTTTGTAGTTTATTATCAATAAACTAGACATAACACCAATTATCTAAAAGATATCAAGAAATCATTTACATACATAGAAAAATAAAGAAGAGAGGTGCGCCTTCCAAGCATGGAGAAAAAAACAACTCAAACTTATTAAACTAGCTTTCTGTCGTGGTTGAGTTAGAATGTAGAGTATTTGTCGAGTTGGACAATAGTAGTGAAACCTACAAGGGATAGTGGACTGACAGAGTTATAGATTACACACACAGAAAGGTGTAAATAGGAGATGGACTTGAGACAACCTGGAAGAAGATTTATTAAAGTTATTACTCTCTCCAAGCCTCAACTCACTTTTACTGTCTAAGCACCTCCTGCTCTCACTCTTTTCTCTTATCAAACATAGAGATTATAGTAAAGAGCTAAAACAAGTTAATTGTGGATGAAGGGGTCGTGAACAGCGCATTAATAAATGTGTAAACTTTATTAAAGAAGAAAAGCATGAAAATAATGCATATCATCATACACAGCATACAATTCATCAGTAATCATCAATAATCAAAATATGCCAAATACACCAACAAACACACACAGACCACCGATCATAAAACCTGTAGAACACAGAGAAATGAATAAACTGAGTGTCAGTCCGTCCGCTTTCGTGGGACCAAATGTAATAGTTCCAGAAAAGTGTCTTACAAAACTCTCCTTGGTGGTGCTAAACGTTGGTGACCCCTAATTGCGCGAGGGGGCTGGAACTCTGTCTATTTCTCTTGCTGGCCGCTCCGGCGCTATTGCTTGCTTGGCCTTAAATCCGGTTTTTAAATTTTTTAAAAACTGGTTTGGCTGTGGTTTGGCTGAGTGCCCCGTTTAGGCACACAAAGGCGGGTGATATCAGATTCTGCTATAGACATGCTGGGCGGTTTTGATATTCTGGAAGCCGCAATGCTCTGACTGGTAATCCAATAGGCGAGTAGAGAACTACTACTGCCTGAGATGATTTCAGATTTAGCGTTGGCTCGTTGCACTGCGTGAGCTTAACTTGGCGTTGACAAAGGGTTTAGGTTCAGGAATGGGGGGGGGGGTGACGACTCGTGATTGCTAGCTGTATTCAGCATCCCTCTAGAACGAAGAGTATATGACATTCTTCACCTGACTGGAGACTTGACTCTAGCAATTCGGTATCCCTGAAACTGAGACCCAAAAAAGACACCCTTTACATCAAGCAACAACAAAATCACTCTAATGTTTTATAACCAGTTATGCTCCGCTCCTCCCACTCTATCAATTATAGCATGTGCCCGCATAGGCTTAATATCTTTTGTACACCCATGTACCTGTCAGTAATCGTTCTGACAGCAACAATCTACTCCTCTTCTTCCAACTAAACATACAGGAAACCTAACCTTGTAGTTACAGTTGAATGAATATGCTTATTCATCTTACAACATTAAATGAATTACATAAACAGATTACAGCATGTGACATTACACAAATAAATCATATGTCCCCTTGGGGAAATATATTTAACATTCCACAAAATGAGTACATAGAAAATGCAATGTTCTTGCTATAATAATACAGTTGTGGCTGAAACATAAGATATAATTATATCTATGCCTGGTGACTGCTTTCTGTGAAAGTTATAGACTAGTGCCTAGCCACACAAGTAAGCATAAAATGATTCTCCCTTGCCACTAGAAATATCTATCCAAAAAAAGAATAAGTGACTTTCTCCTATAATTCAGTGTTAAGTGAATGATCCACGCCTCTGACCTTATCTTGCAGAAATGACAGTTAATTTTGCTGACTCTTAACCCAATGGTAAGCATTGTATGAACTGATTCTATGCCTAGTATCTGTTATTGTAAGTTTATCATTTCCCATTATAAACCGCAACCGTTTAAGCACCACTTAACTAAGGCCGTAGACAGCGCTATATTATCACTGAATTAAATTTACCGGGAGAAATCCTCAAAAATGAATTCACTTCACATTCCTATCAGATATATAAAAAGTTAACATGAATATTTATATATTAATAAGACATGTCAACTCACCCCGAAAATGACTAGAGATAGGCCTTAACATTTAGTTCTGTGTTAAAGTCTGCCTTATCTCATGATGGTCCAACTCGGGCCAGGAAAATATTCACGAGTCTGTTAGTCTATTAAGACTAACCAGATTTATAGCTTACAACCAACGCTACCCTGGGACACCTGCATAGCCTGATTCTACAGATGTCTCGGCGTAATGCGTAATGAGGAGTAAGACAGAGGTATCTCTAGAGACTACATCAAAGACAACAGACGCCAGAAAGTTCCCCAGATAGACATATTATATTATGATCAGGGGCCACAACAAATCTCTCCTGAATTGAAGATCAAACTAGTTTACCGACCTCAGAAGATTGGTCCCTGCTAACGAGCCGTTTATTTCACAGAAACCCTTTCGCTCGTTCAAACACTATAAGCGTAACAAATGTTTCTCTGGTCAAACGAACCACAGGTGCGTTTAGATAACATTACGTTACCGCTACGCTGACCGTTGAAGGCCAGAACGTAAACAAACCGCCGGTGGGGTTTGAAAAGGTGAAAAAATAGGGCCACGAAGGTAGAAAAGAAAATATAAAATGACAAGGAAACCAGAACATTAAGAGTATTTAAAAAATCGGACGTGATGGTAAAATAAATCAATAGTCACTGTGACAGATTTCCCCCCCCCCCCTTTTAAAGTTCGAGGAACACGGACTAAAATGACAGTAATTTATCTTTTCCATAGACGTCCGTTTACATGTCATTGGAAACACCTATAATCATAACCCAAAATCTTATCCAACTTCTGTCAGTACTTAGCTATTGAGAGGATTTGGTTACTATCATCCGAATGAACACCCTCCCTTTATATAGATGCAAGCTAGTAACTGACTATCTGTAGCTTCTTATCTCAGATTAAAGAGCTACTGTACTCCTGAAAAAAAATTTTACCCTAAAAAAAATTTTCTGACTTTTTACAACAATAGTCGTCAGATTTACCAACCCAAAAAACTCAGCAGTGATACCAGCAACTTTTACCAGCTGTCTCATGTGTAGCATGAAGAATAAATGTAACTAAATATTTATAATTGCTGTGGAAAAAGCGCTGTTCAGACTTCCTCCAAAAGAAATAGTTCGATATGTCTAGGGGATAGCAATTCCTATAATCTGCAGAACACTAACTCTAAGAATCAGAATAGAATCTTGTGAGAGATTCATCCTCGGAACGAGCACGCATTAAATGTCGTACTAGATGGGTTCAAGAATCCCGGACCGGCTCACATTAATGTGTGCATCAAATGTAGCTCAAAAATATCCCGGCGAGCCAGCCATTAATGTCGTGGTTGAGTTAGAGTGTAGTATTTGTCGAGCTGGACAATAGTAGTGAAACCTACAAGGGATAATGGACTGACAGAGTTATAGATTACACACACAGAAAGGTGTAAATAGGAGATGGACTTGAGACAACCTGGAAGAAGATTTATTAAAGTTATTACTCTCTCCAAGCCTCAACTCACTTTTACTGTCTAAGCACCTCCTGCTCTCACTCTTTTCTCTTATCAAACATAGAGATTATAGTAAAGAGCTAAAACAAGTTAATTATGGATGAAAGGGTCGTGAACAGCGCATTAATAAATGTGTAAACTTTATTAAAGAAGAAAAGCATGAAAATAATGCATATCATCATACACAGCATACAATTCATCAATAATCATCAATAATCAAAATATGCCAAATACACCACCAACACACACACAACCGATCATAAAACCTGTAGAACACAGAGAAATGAGTAAACTGAGTGTCAGTCCGTCCGCTTTCGTGGGACCAAATGTAATAGTTCCAGAAAAGTGTCTTACAAAACTCCTTGGTGGTGCTAAACGTTGGTGACCCCTAATTGCGCGAGGGGGCTGGAACTCTGTCTATTTCTCTTGCTGGCCGCTCCGGCGCTATTGCTTGCTTGGCCTTAAATCCGGTTTAAACTGGTTTGGCTGTGGTTTGGCTGAGTGCCCCGTTTAGGCACACAAAGGCGGGTGATATCAGATTCTGCTATAGACATGCTGGGCGGTTTTTGATATTCTGGAAGCCGCAATGCTCTGACTGGTAATCCAATAGGCGAGTAGAGAACTACTACTGCCTGAGATGATTTCAGATTTAGCGTTGGCTCGTTGCACTGCGTGAGCTTAACTTGGCGTTGACAAAGGGTTTAGGTTCAGGAATGGGGGTGACGACTCGTGATTGCTAGCTGTATTCAGCATCCCTCTAGAACAAAGAGTATATGACATTCTTCACCTGACTGGAGACTTGACTGTAGCAATTTGGTATCCCTGAAACTGAGACCCCAAAAAGACACCCTTTACATCAAGCAACAACAAAATCACTCTAATGTTTTATAACCAGTTATGCTCCGCTCCACCCACTCTATCAATTATAGCATGTGCCCGCATAGGCTTAATATCTTTTGTACACCCATGTACCTGTCAGTAATCGTTCTGACAGCAACAATCTACTCCTCTTCTGTCTTGTTATTTGTTTCTGTTATTTTCAATATCACATTTAATAGTTTTATTTTTTGTTGTTTTTTTTTAATGATAAGACTTAATTCCTGAATGCTGTACAAATATTCAACTATTATTGGTTCACTTAGAATACTTGCTATAGCTATTGCTGTTAATGTGCAGCTTACGGTCTGCATGGCAGATACTTGTACAGCTGTTCTGTGAGTTATATCTTACAGTCGCTTTCAGCATATTACATATTATGTTTCATATTATGTTTGGGATGTCAGGTATTGGTAGTACCTCTGGTTAAGGAGCATTCATGCACTTTTCAGGGCAGCTCGGCCACCTTTGGTCCAAACCTGGCATTCAGCTCTCACATGTGGCTCCTCGTAGCTGTCAGCATGCGACAGCGGCCACCCCCAGGGAAACGGCTTTGACAGGCCGGCTAAACTAGTTGAGGGTAGCCGACTAGTTATAAACCTTCGGTGAGTTAGGGTCTGCCTACCCATGCATGCGAAGACTGGATTCGGTAGACTGCGCGGAAGAAACCACCTGTTGGTTCAACGGGCATGACGGCGATTACCAGCAACGCGCTGTGGAGCGTAAGAAGCATGGCGAGGCACGTAGAAAGCCATGGTCATCCACTGCACCTGACTTCATCTCCAGTCGTCTTGACTTGTCTTGCCACTGGATTAAGATGGACCCAGGCGAGAGAGGGAGGTCGACGAATTGCGCAACTCTTCCCCACTTTAAACCAAATCACTGCGCAAGTCACTCTTTCATCCCCTCATCCACTCATCCATCCACTCACAACAAGTCCTGTGGCGATGGGCGAGCGGCGAAGCGGCAGGCGTGGGTGTGCTGGCACTCGTAGTCGCAGACCTACACACAGGCGGCTCAGGCCATATGGTCGTCTTCCACTGATCGGAGCAGCAGTGGGATTCGGCAGCCCCCTGAGTGACTGAGCAGCCCTCTTTAGCAAAGCACTGCTGACCTCCATGGCATGAGGAAGGGGCTAGAAAAGGTGCCCTTAACATTGCCTGCTCCACCATTACCTAACCAGCTTACCGCGGTGGTGGGTACCCTACTTCAGCGGGCGACACATAAGAAAAAGAAAGGACAGATCCCCCCCCCCCCCTCATTCTAGGCGCATGGAATGTGCACACTCTACTCGACAAAGACTTTAACACAAACAGACCCGAGAGGCGAACTGCCCTGATTGGGAGAGAACTGGCCAGATACAACATTGACATAGCAGCACTGAGTGAAACTCGACTTGCAGGCGAGGGCCAACTTTGCGAAAAGGGTGCAGGTTATACATTCTATGGGAGCGGAAGAGGAACTGAAGGAAGACGAGAAGCAGGGGTTGGATTTGCAATCAAAACAGCAATTATTGGCAAACTAGCGGAGCCCCCAAAGGGAATAAATGACCGACTCATGACGGTCAAGATCCCGCTGCTTTATGGAAGGAAACATGCCACCATCATTAGCGTGTGTGCACCAACTATGACAAACCAGGATGACGTCAAGGATAAGTTTTACGAAGAACTACATGCAGTCATTGCATCAGTTCCTAAAGCAGATAAGCTTATTATTCTTGGTGACTTTAATGCAAGAGTAGGCTCAGATAACATCTCCTGGAATGGCACTATCGGAAAGTACGGCGTGGGTCGCTGTAACAGCAATGGACTTCTTCTCCTCCAGACTTGCGCAGAACATAACCTCCTTGTCACCAACACCATTTTTCGACTTCCTATCCGCAACAGGACCTCCTGGATGAACCCTCGCTCGAAGCATTGGCACCTAATTGACTATGTAATTGTTAGGAAGAAGGACAGGCAAGATGTCCGGGTGACCAAGTCCATGTGTGGTGCCGAATGCTGGACTGATCATCGCCTCATTGTGTCTAAACTTAAAATTCGTATCCAACCTGCCAGGCGCCCTCAGGGAAAGAAACTCAAAAAAGGCTGGATATTACCAAACTAAAGAAGACAAAAATTAAACAGTCATTCACTGACACCCTAGAAGACCGTCTCAAATCTATCTCGTTAGACGGCCAAAGTGCGGAAACAAATTGGACAGCCCTAAGCGAGCAGATCTACAACACTGCTACAGAGGTCCTGGGTCCCGCCATCAAGAAACAAAATGACTGGTTTGATGAGAACTCAGATGATATAAAGAAGATGTTGGCTGAGAAACACCATCTCCATAAAGCATATTTAAATGATCCAAAATCTACATCCAAGAAAGACGCTTTCAACAACATGCGTAGAATCGTCCAACATAAACTACGCCAGATGCGGGATTCATGGCTGGTAATAAAGCAGATGAGCTCCAAGGCTTTGCTGACAGCCATGACTTGAAAATTTTTTTACCATGCACTCAAAGCGGTCTATGGTCCAACATCATCAGGATCATTTCCCCTCCTTAATGCAGATGGAAAAACACTAATTACAGACAAGGAAAAAATTCTCCAACGCTGGGTCGAACACTTTAATAATATTCTGAACCAGCCATCATCTATTAACGATGAAGCCATCAACCGACTGCCCCAAATTCCTATAAATGAAGCACTAGATGATATACCGACTTTGGAGGAGACTCAAAAAGCGATTCGTCAACTTTCTAGTGGAAAGCCCCCGGCTCCGATTCAATTCCTGTTGAGGTCTATAAAGATGGCGGTACAGTTCTGATAGAGAAACTTCACATGATCTTCCAGCAAATGTGGCAGAGTGAAACCATCCCACACAATCTCAAGGATGCGTCAATTATACATCTTTATAAACGTAAAGGTAATCGCCAAGACTGTAACAATCATCGAGGCATCTCACTACTATCAATCGCTGGGAAGATATTTGCCAGAATCCTTCTTAATCGCCTTACGGCTCATCTTGACAAAGGTCTTCTACCTGAAAGTCAGTGTGGATTCCGGAAAGAACGTGGAACCACCGATATGGTGTTCGCTGCAAGACAGCTTCAAGAAAAATGCCAAGAACAGCACTGTGACCTGTACACAGCTTTCATCGACTTGACAAAGGCGTTCGACACGGTCAGTAGAGAGGGTCTATGGAAGATCATGGCAAAATACGGCTGCCCAAAGAAATTTATCACAATAGTGCAGCAGCTGCATGATGGAATGCAGGCTAGAGTTCAGGAAAACGGTGAGCTATCAGAGCCTTTCCCAGTCTCAAATGGAGTTAAACAAGGGTGTGTACTTGCACCGACGCTTTTCAGTATCATGTTTTCTGCTATGCTGACTGATGCTTTCAGAGACGGGGACACAGGAATCGACATCAGATATCGTATTGATGGAAAATTGTTTAACCTTAGGAGGCTTCAAGCAAAAACCCAGGTCAAATCACACACCATCAGGGATCTTCTGTTTGCTGACGATTGTGCCCTCAGTGCTGGCTCAGAGGCTGATCTGCAGCGTAGCGTTGATAGATTCTCCGAAGCCTGCTCCAACTTTGGGCTTACCATCAACACGGGGAAAACAGAAATCATGTACCAACCAGCTCCTGGCACAATTTATACTGAGCCAGTCATCAAGGTAAATGGTGAGAAACTGAATGTTGTGAACAGGTTCACATACCTTGGTAGTACACTATCCCAGAACATCGTCATTGATGATGAGGTGAACACCAGGATCTCCAAAGCCAGCAGCACATTTGGCAGACTATACACCAACGTTTGGCATCGAAGTGGCATTAGTCTACAGACAAAGCTGAAGGTATACAGAGCTGCGGTGCTTCCAGTGCTGCTTTATGCATGTGAAACATGGACTGTATACAGGCGCCACGTAAAAAAGCTCAACCACTTCCATACAGTCTGTCTCAGGAAGATAATGAACATCAAATGGCAAGACAAGATCCCAGATACCGCCGTTCTTGACAGAGCTGGTATCCCTAGCATCGATACTATTCTGATGCAGTCACAGATTCGCTGGGCAGGTCATGTAGTCCGCATGCCAGACCATCGACTGCCAAAGATACTCTTTTATGGTGAGATGCAGAAGGGTAGACGCTCCCATGGTGGCCAGAAAAAGCGCTTCAAAGACACGCTTAAGGCTTCATTAAAAACCTTTGACATAAACCCAGACACATGGGAAGCTGCTGCGCAAGACCGAACTGCCTGGCGCACATCTCTTCGTAAAGGTGCAGTGGCATGCGAATCTTCCAGAAGAGCAGCAGCGGAACAGCGGAGACAAGCTAGAAAAGATCGTGAAATAAAACCTTCACATGAAGCAAACATTCCCTGCCCACACTGTCCGAGATCCTTCCAGGCCCGCATCGGGCTCATCAGTCACCTTCGTACTCATAGACTATCCTAACATCCTAATAATTGGATGAACAGAGTGGTCTTCATCACTTGTGATGGACGAACAACATAAAACCTGTCAGTAAACTCCTCTTCTCCCAATCTCAACATACAGGAAACCTAACCTTGTAGTTACAGTTAAATGAATATGCTTATTCATCTTACAACATTAAATGAATTACATGAATAGATTACAGCATGTGACATTACACAAATAAATCAGATGTTCCCTTGGGGAAATGTATTAACATTCCACAAAATGAGTACATAGAAAATGCAATGTTCTTGCTATAATAATACAGTTGTGGCTGAATCATAAGATATAATTATATCTATGCCTGGTGACTGCTTTCTGTGAAAGTTATAGACTAGTGCCTAGCCACACAAGTAAGCATAAAATGATTCTCCCTTGCCACTATAAATATCTATCAAAAAGGAATAAGTGACTTTCTCCTATAATTCAGTGTTAAGTGAATGATCCACACCTCTGACCTTATCTTTCAGAAATGACAGTTAATTTTGCTGACTCTTAACCCAATGGTAAGCATTGTATGAACTGATTCTATGCCTAGTATCTGTTATTGTAAGTTTATCATTTCCCATTATAAACTGTAACAGTTTAAGCACCACTTAACTAAGGCCGTAGACAGCGCTACATTATTACTGAATTAAATTTACCGGGAGAAATCCTCAAAAATGAATTCACTTCACATTCCTATCAGATATATAAAAAGCTAACATGAATATTTATATATTAATAAGACATGTCAACTCACCCCGAAAAATGACTAGAGAACATAGGCCTTAACATTTAGTAGTTCTGTGTTAAAGTCTGCCTTATCTCATGATGGTCCATCTCGGGCCAGGAAAATATTCACGAGTGTGTTAGTTATTAACCCGACTAACTCAGATTTATAGCTTACAACCAACGCTACCCTGGGACACCTGCATAGCCTGATTCTACAGATGTCTCGGCGTAATGCGTAATGAGGAGTAAGACAGAAGTATTCTAGAGACTACATCAAAGACAACTGACGCCAGAAAATTCCCCAGGTAGACATAATATTATGATCAGGGGCCACAACAAATCTCTCCTGAATTGAAGATCAAACTAGAGACCACCTGCAGAAGTTACCTCCCACAGACAAGCGGTTTCTTTCACAGAAACCGTCTCTCGCTCGTGTTCAAACAGGCTTAGCGCGACCAGAGAAATGTTCCCCCTGTTCGGACGGACCACAGGTGCGTTTAGATAACATTACGTTACCGCTACGCTACATCCTATAATCATAACCCAAAATCTTATCCAACTTCTGTCAGTACTTAGCTATTGAGAGGGATTGGTTACTATCATCCGAATGAACACCCTCCCTTTATACAGATGCAAGCTAGTAACTGACTATTTGTAGCTTCTTATCTCAGATTAAAGAGCTACTGTACGCCTGAAAAAAAATTTAACCCTAAAAATATGTTCTGACTTACAACAATAGTCGTCAGATTTACCAACCCAAAAAACTCAGCAGTGATACCAGCGACCTTTACCAGCTGTCTCATGTGTAGCATGAACAATAAATGTTAACTAAATATTTATAATTGCTGTGGAGAAAAGCGTCTGTTCAGACTTCCTCCCAAAGAAATAGTTCGATATGTCTAGGGGATAGCAATTCCTATAATCTGCAGAGCACTAACTCTGAGAATCAGAATAGAATCTTGTGAGAGATTCGTCCTCGGAACGAGCACGCATTAAATGTCGTACTAGATGGGTTCAAGAATCACGGACCGGCCCACATTAATGTGTGCATCAAATGTAGCTCAAAAATATCCCGGCGAGCCAGCCATTAATGTCGTGGTTGAGTTAGAGTGTAGAGTATTTGTCGAATTGGACAATAGTAGTGAAACCTACAAGGGATAGTGGACTGACAGAGTTATAGATTACACACACAGAAAGGTGTAAATAGGAGATGGACTTGAGACAACCTGGAAGAAGATTTATTAAAGTTATTACTCTCTCCAAGCCTCAACTCACTTTTACTGTCTAAGCACCTCCTGCTCTCACTCTTTTCTCTTATCAAACATAGAGATTATAGTAAAGAGCTAAAGCAAGTTAATTATGGATGAAAGGGGGGTCGTGAACAGCGCATTAATAAATGTGTAAAACTTTATTAAAGAAGAAAAGCATGAAAATTATGCATATCATCATACACAGCATACAATTCATCAGTAATCATCAATAATCAAAATATGCCAAATACACCAACAAACACACACAGACCACCGAATCATAAAACCTGTAGAACACAGAGAAATGAATAAACTGAGTGTCAGTACGTCCGCTTTCGTGGGACCAAATGTAATAGTTCCAGAAAAGTGTCTTACAAAACTCTCCTTGGTGGTGCTAAACGTTGGTGACCCCTAATTGCGCGATGGGGCTGGAACTCTGTCTATTTCTCTTGCTGGCCGCTCCGGCGCTATTGCTTGCTTGGCCTTAAATCCGGTTTAAACTGGTTTGGCTGTGGTTTGGCTGAGTGCCCCGTTTAGGCACACTAAAGCCAGGTGATATCAGATTCTGCTATAGACATGCTGGGCGGTTTTGATATTCTGGAAGCCGCAATGCTCTGACTGGTAATCCAATAGGCGAGTAGAGAACTACTACTGCCTGAGATGATTTCAGATTTAGCGTTGGCTCGTTGCACTGCGTGAGCTTAACTTGGCGTTGACAAAGGGTTTAGGTTCAGGAATGGGGGTGACGACTCGTGATTGCTAGCTGTATTCAGCATCCCTCTAGAACGAAGAGTATATGACATTCTTCACCTGACTGGAGACTTGACTCTAGCAATTCGGTATCCCTGAAACTGAGACCCAAAAAAGACACCCTTTACATCAAGCAACAACAAAATCACTCTAATGTTTTATAACCAGTTATGCTCCGCTCCTCCCACTCTATCAATTATAGCATGTGCCCGCATAGGCTTAATATCTTTTGTACACCCATGTACCTGTCAGTAATCGTTCTGACAGCAACAATCTACTCCTCTTCTTCCAACTAAACATACAGGAAACCCAACCTTGTAGTTACAGTTGAATGAATATGCTTATTCATCTTACAACATTAAATGAATTACATAAACAGATTACAGCATGTGACATTACACAAATAAATCATATGTCTCCTTGGGGAAATATATTAACATTCCACAAAAATGAGTACATAGAAAATGCAATGTTCTTGCTATAATAATACAGTTGTGGCTGAAACATAAGGTATAATTATATCTATGCCTGGTGACTGCTTTCTGTGAAAGTTATAGACTAGTGCCTAGCCACACAAGTAAGCATAAAATGATTCTCCCTTGCCACTAGAAATATCTATCCAAAAAAAGAATAAGTGACTTTCTCCTATAATTCAGTGTTAAGTGAATGATTCACACCTCTGACCTTATCTTGCAGAAATGACAGTTAATTTTGCTGACTCTTAACCCAATGGTAAACATTGTATGAACTGATTCTACGCCTAGTATCTGTTATTGTAAGTTTATCATTTTCCCATTATAAACCGTAAACAGTTTAAGCACCACTTAACTAAGGCCGTAGACAGCGCTACATTATCACTGAATTAAATTTACCGGGAGAAATCCTCAAAAATGAATTCACTTCACATTCCTATCAGATATATAAAAAAGCTAACATGAATATTTATATATTAATAAGACATGTCAACTCACCCCGAAAAATGACTAGAGATAGGCCTTAAACATTTAGTTCTGTGTTAAAGTCTGCCTTATCTCATGATAGGCCAACTCGGGCCAGGAAAATATTCACGAATGTGTTAGTCTATTAAGGCTAACCAGATTTATAGCTTACAACCAACGCTACCCTGGGACACCTGCATAGCCTGATTCTACAGATGTCTCAGCGTAATGCGTAATGAGGAGTAAGACAGAGGTATCTCTAGAGACTACATCAAAGACAACAGACGCCAGAAATTCCCCAGATAGACATAATATTATGATCATGGGCCACAACAAATCTCTCCTGAATTGAAGATCAAAAACTAGTTTACCGACCTCAGAAGATTGGTCCCTGCTAACTAGCCGTTTCTTTCACAGAAACCCTTTCGCTCGTTCAAACACTATAAGCGTAACAAATGTTTCTCTGGTCAAACGAACCACAGGTGCGTTTAGATAACATTACGTTACCGCTACGCTGACCGTTGAAGGCCAGAAGTAACACAAACCGCGGGTGGGGTTTGAAAAGGGTGAAAAAATAGGGCCACGAAGGTAGAAAAGAAAATATAAAATGACAAGGAAACCAGAACATTAAGAGTATTAAAAAAAAATCGGTCGTGATGGTAAAATAAATCAATAGTCACTGTGACACAGAATAAAAACAATATTTGTACACTATGAGACCAAGTAAAGTAAAACAATATTTAGACAATCAGAAGTATGAATAATTTCCAGCAAAACAAGAAAATCATCACATACTCTCTCACCGTGGCCACTTCCTCACTTTCTTACCTAATTGGCTTCTATAGTTGGTCTGTGGTATCCCTTGGTAACATAATTATTCCGTAAACATAATTCCTATTTCACTATGATTACACTGCCACCCCCTACTGTCGACAATCCAAATTGGCCCCAGTTCATCCCCCCCCCCCCCAAAAAAAAACCAGTGGGGGGAACGCCCAATATGGTGCTTCCCTCTGGATATGGGTGCTCATACAAATAGTTAGAAATGTGAAAATCCTTGAGGTTTATCTTTAGAGAGTGAAATATTTTCGGTATTTGGATACATCTGGTTGATAAAAAAATGTTAAAATATGATGATGATGGTTCTTCTATCGGCCAACTCTGTGTCATAGGGCCGATTCTGCACAGTGTATGATTTTATATATATATATATATATATATATATATATATATATATATATATATATATATATATATATATATATATATATATATATATATATATGGGCTGTTAAAACTGGCAATCTGGATTTTGTAATTCCAGTATTTATATTTATTGTCATCCAATATCATCAGCGAGTATACGCGTCTAAATGAAATGAATAGCAAACCAGAAGAAGTAAAAGCAAAAGACCGCTGGTCGCCCTTGAGATCAGGTCTGCGAAAAAATACAAGAAAAATATTTGTGGGAAAATGATACCACTCTATGTAAATATAAATATATACACCGACTTGGGCAAGACGATCTCTCATCCTCTCATCAGTCCTGACTAAGTTCAAAAGACACACGGAGTTTCCCTACGCCTACACACAGACATCGCTGGCCGCTGGTCTGGGTTGGGCCGAGTTTATGATAACTCGCCTACCCCTGCTCTCGGCTGGTGGTCGGCGTACGGTGTTAGTTATTATTTAATTTTTCAAACGCAACGCCTTGTTATGAGTAAAGTTCATAACATGTATGTCGGTATCAATTTAATTCGACATGTAGTTTATTTGTTTACTACCGTTGACCCTGGTTACAGGAAGTGACGTCATTACTTTTGTTAGCCGAATGGCAGACGCCAGATTTTGCGGTCTGCTGAGTTGAGCGTTCCTTGGTAGGAATTCGCTATGTGTCTTTTCAAGGCGTTGGACGAATGTGTTCTATGCTTGTGAGTGTTATAAGATTTATTGGTCATATTCCTATGTATTCTATCTCTGGATCATCCATACACCTCCGTGCGATGATGCCAGTATTTATGTAAGAGGAATGATGTTTGACCTGATGAACGTGAGTTGAATTATAATAAAATTGTATGGAAATGTCCTCGACATTGTTCCAGTTACAAGACTGTACGGCGACTATAGAGACTGTCTAGATGATGCCATAACCTAATGTGCATATTATCAAGATTTGTTTGGGGCAACAAGATGTGTATTAAATATTTATGTGAATCGTCCAACCTGGCTTTTGGAGAATCATTTATGTTAAAGAATACGGCTTTGGGCGGGTACTGAATGGACAGACCCCTATCGGCACCTGATCTGAATCAGTGTCCGATTCATTGTGTAATAATCAAATAATATATATATATATATATATATATATATATATATATATATATATATATATATATATATATATATATATATACACTTGTATATATAAGAAGAACCCCGAGCCTAACGTAAGCCCGTATCAATGGGAGCCAAGCTAAAGGATCTTTGATCTACAGCTGTAAAGTAAGAAATATTTCAAGTCGTCGCTTTTGATTTTAAGCACTTATGAAAATTTCCAAGATAGCTACATGTATCTTCTGCTAACCTGTGTGAAGGGTTGAATGAACTGTTTCCAAAGTAATATTGTCCAGTATACTTCAAAGCTGAAGTTATCCTTCAGGATAAGACTTTCCTGCAGTAAATACGAGTTCCAGTTTCCAGTTCGATGCCCGCATGTGATAAACGAGCGCCAGGGCCTTATAGTTCTTATCTTTTCCTTCGTCTCTCGTATTTTATTTCCTCCCACATTTGTGCTCTTTCATCCCACATTTGCTATTTCATCGTTTTGATTACTCGCGACCGGTATCTAGAGAACAGCATTTGTTATTTCATCGGTGGTAAAATAAAGTCTTTTGATTGAGTCCCCATACCTGAAATCATCGTTTCAAGCCCACATTGCATCGTGATAAATCTGGTGAAAACACATCTCGTCATCCAAAGCAGACATCTGGGCATTATACAATTTCTGTGGACTGTTGATATCTTTGTTGCTAGCGTCGGGTCACCACATTGGACGCCCAGATTGGCCAGATGAAAACGTCTCATGCTGTAATTTCTGTGGACTGGTGTTATCTTTGTTCGGCCGCTGTCCAGACAAGCGACGGCTCACCACATTGAACGTCCAGCTTGGCCAGGTGAAAACAATAAACAACCAGAGAGTAATGTGACAGCACTTTTGCATTGGCCAGCCAATTATCTCCATACCGGTTTGTCAAACAAGCCAGGCAACGAAAGTTGGTCGCGAATTACCATACCCACGTTTGGACTGAGAGGGGACAAGAGCGATCATGGGAATGAGTGACCAGAGAGGCTCTCAGGGATTGGTTGTATGGGCTTAGCTGTACGTCACCGGTCCAAGAAACCCACATTGGACTTCTAGAAATTTAATCTACCGCATAGCTTGCTAGAGAGAGGAGTCCAGTTTTTACATTGTGAGGTAGAGATTAAATCCCTAAAAACGCCTAGCCTAAAACACACGTGTTTATTCAGAATGGATAATCATACATTTCTGTGGTGAATTGTGTTCTTAAAGGATTTTGCGAAGGGAAAATAAGGTTAGTAGATCTTATATAGATTATTACTACATTTTCTTATTCTTTGTTTAGTTTAACCTCACAGCTAAATGTGCGAAAGATAGAGTTTCAATTAATTCTTTTCATACCTGATTAATAAAATCAGAAGATTTTCCTAGAAGATGATAGGATGATAGGAGGTAATTAATAGTTCATACGTCACCTTTCATCATCATCACAGTCTCTCATGCACAAGATATTTAACATCATTAGAATCGAACTCAGAGAGAGATCAATAATGAGCAGTAGCATGAAGGAAAGTCAACCAGTGATGTTAAATGTGAAAAACTTACGAAGACATTTGTGTGTCTTCAGTTCATCAGAAGTCTGAGTCTACACGCAACGTGTCTGACGTCTAACCGGACATAAGCTATCAAAAACGGACATTAGGCTAGCAGAATTCGCCATAGGACATCTTTCATTCCTCAATTAAAAAGGAATATTGTCTCACCCCCAAGTCAGAAGATGGACGCAGCAATTTTCGTCACCATATACTACTGGCTCACAAGTTCAATACAGAGTTATCACAAGTTCAATACATAGTTATCACAAGTTCAAATCACTCGAAAGCTTATTATCTGAAGTCAAGCAAAAGAGCGCAAAAGTGGAATCTCATATTTATACCAAGTGCAACAAACTCTTAAAGCGCATTCTATGAAGCAGACGCTAAAGTATATTTTATGAATCACGACTACATACGCAAGATTATGAGTCTACATATCACGAACATTTCGTGAAGATATCCAGTCTGGCCAGTACCCTCGGGAGATTGACAACCGACCTTTTGTTCATATGACAGCTATTAACTGTTATCAACACTACAGAGATATACTCAAACAGTGAAGGAATATATATATATATATATATATATATATATCTCGTCAGCGTTCTCAGTACAACAAGCGTTTTCATCAGAACGTCCTCGACTTAGAGATACCCCACTCGACATAACGTATGACAACTTGGGACATTTTATGCATAGATGTGAATCATCGTATCCATGAGAAGCATTTAGAGACACATGGACTATGTAGATTACTCATCATTTTGGTAACATGTATCATATTACATCATCATCATTTCGCTTTACACCCGTTCATTCTTAATTAACTATTACTTAATTACCTGCAATTTTAATATCTCATCTGCGTGTTTTGTGTGAATCGTCTTTTACCACCATCACGTTCTAACCATTACTAACCCTATATGTGTGTTTATTTAATTAATAAACCCAACAATCGTTTGATCATTATCTAGTTTGTTAATGTATGACTTGTGCTGTCGGTGTTACATATTCACATATAGGAACATTTCTCTACTCAGATGAGGTTGGGGGCTTTTTCTTTACGGGATCTAAGGGCAGAAGCTAAGGTCGTAGAGAAACAGAACTCTTTCCATAATTAATTAGAAAACACTGTCCAGTGGAAAGCATTCGCATTCCCGTCTTGTCCCTATCTCGAATAGGTCTTGATTCTTTCTTAACGAGCCAATTTCTAGAGACCTTATACCTAATATCTCATAGGCTATTCCTGGCAAAAACTACTGTCGTAGTTGCCCCAGTACATACCACACGACACCGAAGATGGCGTATTTTTATGAAGACGATGGACCAAAGCGATGTCCTGTTCAAATCAGCTGTTCGTGACTTCTAGGCCTAACCGGATCTACTCTGAGTGATTTTCGTCGTTCCTTGCTGAAAGTGACGTGGAATCCAGGAGGAAATTTTTATGGCATTACAGATAAGTGTATTTATGGTTACATGCAGCCTGTGTTGCTGATGATACTGTTTGCCAGAATTTTGTGTGTGCTTTATATGTATTTTCGTATCTAAATGTTCTGTGAATAGTGGGAGGATGATGGGACTTATGAATTCGTCAATACCTCTCAGGATGGTCGGTGAATTCATGAGCGTTCTTTAGTTTTATGCATCATTTTAGTTCAAATTAAGGGGCCGGCGTACTTAGCTGAGAGTTTACTGCCTTAATTGAATTAATCAGATCCATTTTTTGTCTAGTGTGCAGTGTTGTTAATTGGCAAGTTTGTTTTTGTGGTTATGTTCATTGTAATTTTTTATTCAGTTGTTATTCATTATTGTTTGTGATATTGTTGCTCTTACCTTGCTATCCCTAATTTATTAGATGTCATACATATGGTAATCTCGTGCTTGTCTTATCATTTGTGTGACAGAGCTACATTTTGTTCATTTGTTCTATAATTCAGATATTTCTGCCTTATTTCTTCAATAGTATTTGCTTCATTTAGCACCTGTCACTGTATTCAGTCAACTTAATTGTATCTCTGTTCCTTTACTGCTCCATATATAACATCTAGTATAATATCTATTTTTACATGCAGTTGGATGATTTTTGAAGTGAAACTTTGTCTAACCTTGAAAATCTTGGTCGTCAGTTTCAAGTTGCACATCCGGGTAGGAACCTTAGTAAGAATAACATTAAGGATTCTTTGCCAGTGGCATCTGCTAGGACTGTAAATTATAATACACCTAGGCAGAGATCAAACAGCATAGACAAAAACTATAGAGTTAATCAAAACCATAACTATGGTGTCAAGAACCAGATTATGCTGTGGATTTGATAATACACAATAATACTGATTTAAAATAGAATCGCTTGCTAGAAGCATGACCACAACATAATGACTGACATAAAAAGATTAACACCTTTAACAGGAAGTTCCCTTTAATGCATAAGCAAACAAAGAAGCCCCACACGGCTAACAATACGTATGAAATATATAAATATAAATGCCAATGAAGCTTGAAACAATAAGCTGAGCGCCTCATACCTATCAGTATGGCGGCCCTGTACAACACTATATTGACTATCGCTCACCCTAGCGAACCACAATTCTATGACAAGACGACACTCTTATCATGAACAGCTAGTCATATACGACCTGAAGATAACATCCACTGGACACTCCACTAATCCAGAATCCCATATGAGTATCCAACAGGAACGACTATGGCAATCTCTCATAAATAATCTATTTCAAAACCGCACAGCGATCTGCTGGCGAAGGGAACAATATGTCCGACAACCCCGGACACTGGCTAGAGCAAAACTCACTTTTGCCCTTTAACTTGTACCCACTTCTTGTCCGGTCACCTGACCTGGACGGTCAAGTTATCTCAGGATTGCCAACCACACAATGTGGCCAATCTGAAATTTCGGCGAAATCGCGCCGTGATATCCCCCCCTCCCCCTCCACCTTAAGAAAGAAAACGTAGTTTTCTTCCATCGGAGGAGGCTTCGCCCGACCCCCTTCGGAGTTAGGACGAACCTATGCCATCACAGCATCTCCTCGTCTAAACCGAGAGAAAGCCACAGTTTTAACCGGCCATTGTCAATACTGCATTTACATAGCTACCCCAACACACAACATAAGTATGAAGTAAGCTATCCCAGGTTCTGGTAGTCGTGAAAAATAACAACGACTGTCCACACCTGGTCTATCAAAAACACAATATATAGCACATCCATAGTTATTCTTATCTAGGCATCCACAACAGTAAATAATCTCAGAATACCCAATCATTTGTTACATGGTTTAAATATACATTCAATACAACTCTATAGCAAATTGCCTTTATGGCATCATGATACCTAAATTACAAAGTACAACATAATATAGCATAATCATGATGTTTTAAAGTTTACACAACATTTCTAATACTACCAAATGTAAACCAGTCCCATCGGACTCCTCAATACATTATAAAGTTGTACAGAGCAACTTATCGTCCTCAGAATAGTACTGGTTGCGTGGGTCAGAACCTAGGGTTCGGTTTGCGTTAACCGAAATACCTTAACTGAACGCGAACACGATACCTATCCTACGTTATTGCTGGACTATCAGCAGGTGATTCTGAAGCAACGACATGTGCTTCCACCTGACTGCATCACGCGCACCCCACATTTTCGCGAAAGTTACTCACGCAACCTTGGTATTGTCTCATAATGACAATACCTCGACGAATTTTACCAGCGCGACCTCATTAAACACTCATCTGAGGGGGCGACAATTAGCATCCAGAGGGACATTGCAAACCCAAACTGTGCGATCGCCAGCTATCGGGCTCTTGGATATGCCTTTACTGTTCTTATCCATGTGCCTTGGCACTTGCCGTGCACCCCGTTTCCGATGAACTTTCTTCCCGGGTGGAGATCCGTCGACCCCCTGGTCATCCGCCTCAGGACTTTGGTGTTGCTGAGTCCCTGCTCCGGCCACACCCATGGTATGCACTCCCCGTATATTGCCGACGATTAAATCGGCTATCGGCTTTTTCGAGGACGAACGCGTTCACTCTACCCGAGAGGAACGCGGTTTCCACATTAATACAAGCTTGAGAGTAAGATTCAACCTTGCCCCCAAATGTTGTACAATTTACAGTTTTGCCTGTCAGACAGGACTCGTCGATGCACGACCGACGCACCCCGATTGTGGTACATCCAGTGTCCCTCAATACTGAGACTGGTTTCTTCTCCGCCATACCTTTGTGGAGAGCCACATTGCCAGTCTCATGGACTGCCGACAGACATGGTACTGCATGCCCGCATTGTAGCACTAACTTCTCGTTCGCATTAAAAAAGCGGACGACGCACCACACAGTCCTTGCTGTTGACTGTGTCTAACACGAACGCGGAATTCGCGTGTTCGATTGGGGTAGGACACCTGTCCGCGCAATGATTATTGCCCCACAATTGGAGCACAGGCGCTCCCTCTTCGACTCAACGCGTGGACTCTTGCTGGGACTTTTAGATGATGATAACCTTGCATCAGAGTCGGAAGATCGACTCTCTGAGGAACCACTCCTCTGCTTGGACTGTTTGGTTTTATACCAAAACCGATCTTCGTCCCCAGATTCCTCGAAGCGTACCTGCTTTCGCGTTTGGCACTCTCCTCCGTCACTATCACGTTTACATTGTCGGTTCTACCAGTTCGAGCGACCTTTCCTATGGGATCGGAAGTTCCCATAATTTCATTTCCTTGGCTGATAGCGACTGGAGGACCTATCGTGCTTCTGCTCTTGGCACCTGTCTGCCACGCCTAACTGATTTTGCATGGTTGGCGCTGAACTTTGCCTACACCAGCAATTAAGTCATCTGACAGACCGGAATGATGGATGGGTTTGCCCGGATGGGCCAGGACATAATGGTGGCCCAACTGTGACATTGAATCAATGTCCTTAGGTTGACGTTCCTGAAAAAAATGCCACAAAATCGGTAGAACATGAGGACAACACTTTGTCCCGTAGCATCAGGTCAACCAGGCCATCAAAGACCTTAGTAATTCCCTCCATCTCAATCCATCTGTTGAGCAGAAGTTTGATCTTCGAGATAAAGTCCTCGAAGTCTTGGTCTGCACTTGGCATCGCGTTTCTAAAACGCGTCCGGTACCCGTGAGCAGTCAGACGGAACTTCCGGAGTAACCTTTCCTTTACTTTGTCGTAATCGGCCCTTTCTTCTAGCGGGAGGCTATAAAAAGTCTCCATCGCCGGCCCCAATAGCAACGTGGATAACAGAGATGGCCACTGATCTCTGTCAGCCTTCCAGGCCATGCATTCGGCTTCGAACCTCTCGAGAAAAAAATCTAAACTGTCAATTTTATCACTAAAATTAGGCAGTCGCAGCCTAAAGGGACGATATGACCCTCCAGGAGTCGAGTTCTGACCACTCGCCCCCACGTCTAATTTCCTCAATTGTATTTCATTATCAGCTTCTACCTGCAATCTTTTTTCCACCGAAGCTAATCTCATTCTCTCTTTCTCTAATTCTAACTCTCTCTCTTCTTTCATCCTCCTTTCTTGTATCTCTCTATCTTCTTTCATCTTCCTTTCTTGTATCTCTCTATCTTCTTTCATCTTCCTTTCTTGTAATTAAAACTCTCTCTCTTCTTTCATCCTCCTTTTCTTGTAATTCTCGTTCCATCTTCTATTCTTGTAATTCGAACTCTTTTCTTTTGATCTCTAACTCTTCAGCTCGAGCCTCTCTCTCCCTCTTCTGTTTCTCAATCTTTTCCTTCTCTAAAGCTTTTTGATTTTCCTCTGAGTAGTATTCTCCCTTGGCATAATCATTTAGTTCTTTACCAGTGTACCCACATTGGATGCCTATCCGAATGAAACTCTCTATGTCCATGATGTATGCTCACAATATTAAATACTATCTATGAAACTGTTTCTTCTGCTATTGATTCTCCTAATGCAGTTACTCAATACTCTGTACCAAAGATTACCTCACTTATATCACTGATACCTCTCTGCTAACAAGGTCTGCGGTAATGATATGTAAATAGCAGTATAACTGCTCAAAATACAACCATAATCATGTAAGTATACCCCACCTCACCACTCAATGTATAAACATAATCCACTATACAACTTAATGTGCAAATATAATCCACTTCACCTCTTGCTGTATCAATATCATCTACTTCAACTCTCAATGTATGAATATTATTTACTTCACCTCTTACTGTAGTCGACAGTTGTATTTCATCAGCTGATAATACCTCTTGGTATGATAATAAATCATCTTTTACACCATAGTCTGTTACTGGCACCCACACTGGTGCTGTACTCTGACAATATATAACCACTTACTATACTATCTAATTGAAATGTTTACACTGGCAAAATGAACACTCCACAGATGAAAAGACACCCACCAGACACTGCGAAAAATCCCAGTCACGAGGAATAAGATGCTAGACAAAGTTGAGCAGAGGTAGATTGGTATATACAATGCGTGACTGTACACGAACGAAAACAAGGGATACCTGTTAACGTATTTACAAGATAGCAAGACGGAACGAGAAAACACACCACTTAAACACAACTAAAGAACTACTGAATGTGCAAGACAATGTAAATACACACCACACTGGTACACCTAACACCAACAGGGCTTGGAATGTTAAGTAGGGCAGTCGCAAGAAAACCTTCTGCCTTACTCCACCACTAAACATACACAGCCACACCCTAGAGAGAAATCAGTCTAATCCTATCTTTTCCCACAAGTGAGAAAAGAGAGCATTAAACTCGCCACGCGTCCACCATTGAGCACACAAATATAATATAACCACCGTAGACTAAACAACAACTACACTTAACAATGAAGTACTGAGAGCTAACTCCTTCCTACAGCCGCCACCTCAATCACATCAATCACAATAAACTAATTAACATATAAACAAAAAATATAATTATAACATATGCAAGATTTATAATGAATATAATAATATAGACCCAAGAAATAGGAACTTATAATGAAAGATCCTCATTAACTGATCCCCCAGCTGTCAGGACCCCAAGGAATAGGAACTTTAAGTGGAAGATCTCACCTAACTAACTAACTAACTAACCCTATCTAAAGATACCTATACCACAAATATAGACGATCTAGTCTCCTCTGTAGACGCACACAGTCTGGCACCAGAGCCCGAGACCTAATCTCCTCTGCCGACACACATAGTCAGGCACCAGAGCCCATCTAATACCGGAAACCACTGACACCCTAAACTCCGCTGCTCCACCTGGATCACTATTACTACGCCACCAACCTATCTTGCAATACCTCGAACTGACCAGCCAGATGCAAGCTGCAACTTAATTATATCACTCTGACACTTAATTGCCAATCTAGCAACCAAAAAACAACCTGCAACACAGTGTCGACCACACTAACCTTTAAACATACACATAACTGAAAATAACAATTTTTCACCGTGACGCGGTGACCTGTTCCTGATTTAGGTCAGCTACTGATAACGAGGTCACACTTGGCCGACCACAGTTCCGTAGTGCTGACTGACAAACACCAGATAACGCTGTACACTGAAGGCGTAAACACTGACCCAGTAACCCCTCGTTGTGAACCAATACTGAAATAGACCTGGCGACTATAACTACTGTAAACAGTCAAAACGTTCACCACCAGCAGAATAACTACTAACACTTCTGCAAGACAACCAACATATCCGAGCACGGACCACTGCAAAATAATCTCTATAACCACAAGGTAATAAAACACGCCCACAGACGTCAAAGAATAGGGCGGTTCTCTTATGTGTGCATAGCAACGCCTAGCCTTAATAATGAAAACATAGGCACTACGGCCTTTTGGCTGACACAAGCCGGATGCAGCCCTTAGCTGTCCAATAACATCTATACTGTAGATATAGACGATGCCCCCATTTGTCAAGAACCAGATTATGCTGTGGATTTAATAATATACAATAATACTGATTTAAAATAGGCTCGCTTGCTAGTAGCATGACCACAACATAATGGCTGACATAACAAGATTAAGACCTTTAACAGGAAGTTCCCTTTAATGCATAAGCACACAATGAAGCCCACACACGGCTAACAATACGTATGAAATATATAAATATAAATGCCAATGAAGCTTGAAACAATAAACTGAGCGCCTCATACCTATCAGTATGGCAGGCCCTGTACAACACTATATTGACTATCGCTAACCCTAGCGAACCACAATTCTATGACAAGACGACACTCTTATCATGAACAGCTAGTCATATACGGCCTGAAGATAACATCCACTGGACACTCCACTAATCCAGAATCGCATATGAGTATCCAACAGGAACGACTATGGCAATCTCTCATAAATAATCCATTTCAGAACCGCACAGCGATCTGCTGGCGAAAGGAACAATATGTCCGACTACCCCGGACACTGGCTAGAGCAAAACTCACTTTTGCGCCTAAACCTGTACCCACTTCCCGTCAGGTCACCTGACCTGGACGGTCAAGTTATCTCAGGGTTGCCAACCACACAATGTGGCCAATCTGAAATTTCGGCGAAATCGCGCCGTGACATATGGCAATAACAGAGGCAGATACAATTTTAACAAACAAATTATAACTCTTATGATGATGGATATTATAACCAACAGTCATCATTCAGGCCTAATGATTATCAAAATAGAGGAGGAGGATATAATGTCAGATCAGGCAGAGGACAAAGATCATTTTATAGAAATAATGACAATTCTTATAATAATAGGGGTTCTCAACAGAACAATAATTTCAGACAGTCAAGAAACCCTGAACGTTCAAATAGTGTCGTACATCATGTTGGTGACAATAACCCAGTTCAGAATAATAGTAGTTTAGCTCATGCAAATGCATGTAGTGTGTATTTATCCAACAGTGCTAATTGTTCTGAATGTAACTCTTTGTTTCAGCTATAGGGAGTCCCAAGGCTTCTTGTGGACATCCATTACCAGTCATGTTCTTATGATGGAATAGGTTCACTGGTTCTTAATACAAGCTTTGTGAACAACAAACTAGTGTCACTTTTGAGGGACACAGGATGCTCAACGATTGGAGTGCGCATGTCGATGGTGGATCAGTCAGATTATATAGGAAGAGATGTGAAATGCATTACATTTGGAGACACAGTGGAATACTTTCCAACTACGGAAGTATTTTTGGATACCCCGTACTTTACAGTGAGAACTCTCGTGTGACTGTTGAAGAGACCCATTGCAGGAATTATTTTAGGCAATATTCCTGGCATTCGGGAATGTACAAAGGATGATATTGAAAAATGGGAACAACAGCATCTCATACGTGCAAATGCTGTTACAACCAGAGCTCAAGCTAGTGCTTATCGGGATAGTCACATCCAAAGTGATAATGTAGTAGATGAGGTGACGAATGATGAGAAGGAGACTGAGGAGGTGGTGAATGATGAAGAGCATAATAATGATAACGAGAATAATGATAATGATGAAAATAATGATGATAAGGAAAATGTTGATAGGATGATGAAAGTGATGATAATTTCCAGGTGGAACGTATTGATATGGAGTCTTTCTTTCAGAGACAAAATGATTATGATTCCTTGAGGAAATTTTTTCAGGTTGCAAAGTCAGATGACGTGATGTTTGCTAAAAATGCAAAACACTTGTACACTTTAAGAAATGGTATTTTGATTAGAAATTTTCAGGATTCTACATCTGTAAAAAAAAACAGATTATGGTACTGATAAGGGTGGATTTAACCAAAAAATGCCAGGTACGTTAGCTCCGTTATAATACACTACAGTCAATGAAAGTCTGCATTCATTATAATACTGGCCAAATGGTCTGGTCACCAAAATGGATTTAGGCTGACGACAACTTGCCACCCCTATCGACACCAGGTATTAAAGTGCAAGATGTAGGTGTCTTCTCTGGTTTATGATGTTGCTGTGTATGTTGCAGTAGAATAGTTCACAGGGTACAACACAGGCAACATGACGTGTAGAGTCATAGAAATGGTAACTTCGCTTTACAATTTTGTACCATTTATTGCACGCCACAAAACAGTCATGATACATAGGTCATCAGCAACATAGTTCAACGAGTTCAGCATTCAAAATAATATTGGTTGATAGTCATGTAGAATCCAATATTATTAATATTTGTATTGTAAACAAATAGCTTCTGTATATTTGATATCATCAAGTTCTGGTTCATGAAGCTGATATCAATATATATATATATATAGCACAGATCTGGGTGCCTAAAGTTCATACATATAACTTCTGCAACAGTGTCAGCTGCGGATCATTAATGTTCATAGACAATAATAAATGCTCCCTTCCTGATGCTAGCAGATCAGATGTATACAATAAGTCCGTTTACTGTCTGCACGTGAATAGTATACTGGGAATACAGGTCAAACCGACCTTTATAACGTTCCTAAGCCTAACCATCTGACTTGGACGTGATCTCTGATATAACGTATCCTGGAACACAGACAATAGTCTTGTTGGTCTAGAGCGAAACTCCGCCAATGCCGGTCCCAAGCCCGGATGAAAAAGGAGGAGGGCGGCCTGCATGGAGGCCGTAAGGAGGCAGCCCCTCCACCATGCAAAGGCACAACAGGCCAATCACCTGTTTGCTTTAAATCATGATTACGCGAACTACAATAGAGAAAACCGGACTGATTCTAAGGGCGACGAACTGGAACGGACTACGGACTACGACTTATGGAACTTGGAACACAAGAAGTATAAATGGGAAGGAAGAGGAGCTGGTGGAAGAGATGAGGAAAGCAAAACTAGAAATCCTGGCTATAACGGAAACGAAGAAAAAAGGACAAGGAGTCATGGATCTCGATGGCAACACGTTGCTCTACAGTGGTGTACCCATATCTGAAAGAGCTAAAGGGGGCGTGGGTTGCATTGTGGCCCAAAATCAAAAAGATAGTATCAAGGGATGGAACTTTGTCTCGGAGCGCATTATGGTTGTAAAACTAAAAGAAGGAGAAACCATAGTCAACCTGGTCATAGTGTATGGGCCAAATGAGGATGAGAGAGCAGAGGTCAAGGAGGAATTCTTCGAGCTGCTTCAAAGGACAGTGGATGACTGCCTAGATGAAGTTATTATGCTCGGAGATTTTAATGCCAGAGTTGGAAATGACCATGCTAGATGGGGTGGAGTTATCGGAAGATATGGAGAAGATACTCTCAATGACAATGGAAAGCGACTCCTTAGATTCTGCAGTGAGCAGAATCTGATCATTACAAACACAAAGTTCCCCCATAAGCGCATACATGCATACACTAGATGTGAACCAACCAAGAATGAGAAGTCAGTGATCGACTATGCCATTGTTCGGAGAAGCTCATTCAGATATGTCCGAGATGCAAGAGTCTGGAGAGGGCCAGAGATTGGAAGTGATCACTACCTGCTAACAATCAAACGAACAACTGAAAGAGTTGCTCAGCCTAGGAACTGCCCAACATCACGCAAGAAACCAAGTAAACGAGCAGGAGAAATGAGCATTAGGACCTACAAGCTGAGAGAGCCAGAAATTAAGACCAGATATCAGGGGCTTATTGCTACAGCAGTGAGCAACACAGAAGAACGACCTGATGACTTGGAAACCCTCTGGAATAAATTCAAGGATATCATAAAGACAGCTGCTGCAGAAGCATGCGGTGAAGTCCGACTTGGGAACCAGAGAAAGAGGACACCTTGGTGGACAGAGGAAGTCAAAGAGAAAATAAGGGAGAAGAAAATGGCATGGAAACAATACTTAGGAGCTAAAAAACACAACAGGACAAATGGAAAAATATAGAGAATATGTGACACTCAGAACAGAAGCAAAGAACAAAGTGCTAGCAGCAAAACAGAAGTCCTGGGAAGAATTTGGAGAAAAGCTAGAAAAAGATGCACAAGAAAACCAGAAATTGTTCTATAAGACCCTAAAGAACATGAGGAAAGAAAAACAATGCCCTCTCAAATTTATAAAGGACAAGCAAGGCAAATTGCTTACTGCCCCGAAGGAAGTAATGGAAAGATGGAAAGAATATTTCTCAGAACTCCTGGATGGTGAGCATGATGAAGCATCAGAAATGATAACCACTAGCACAGAAGAGAAAACTAATGATGGTGAAGATGACATAAAGATGGAAGAACTGAGGGCAGCACTAGAGAAAATCAAGATGGGCAAAGCAGCAGGGCATGATGGTATAACACCAGAAATGGTTAAGTACATGGGAGCATCAGGCGACCTATTACTCTTAAAGGTCCTACAGGCAGCATGGTGCAACAAGACCATACCAAAGGATTGGGAGATTGCCATCATAACACCAATTTTCAAAAAGGGTGACAATCGACAATGTGGAAACCATAGAGGCATATCCCTTCTCAGTGTCCCTGGTAAAATCTACTCTAGAATCCTAGAGCAGAGACTCCGACGCCTAGCTGAGCCACAATTGGATGAGGTCCAGTGCGGATTCCGAGCAAACCGAAGTACTCAAGACCTAATCTTCACACTCAGACAGCTGAGTGAAAAGGCCCTTGAGTATAAGAGTGAGATCCATCTTTGTTTCATAGATCTGGAAAAGGCGTTTGACAGGGTCCCCTGGAGCAAACTTTGGGACTGTTTGGCAAGGAAGAATATTCCAGCACCTCTGATTCATGCTATACAGAGCTTCTACAAGTCTTGCAGAAATTATGTGAGGACAGCAAACCATAAGTCAGAAGAGTTCAGAACCACCACTGGTGTAAGACAAGGTGATATCCTATCACCTTACCTCTTCATACTCCTTATGGACGATGTCATCAAGGCATGTAAGGAGAGAACAAGAAAGTATTCAGTGGGGTACTGGAAGATGAGACAGGTCTATATTTCGGAGCTGGCATTTGCTGATGATGTTGCCCTGATTGCTAAATCAGAGGCACATCTCCAATCCAACCTGCAAGTCTGGAAGGAAGAGCTGGAAAAGAGAGGGATGGTCATAAGCAGCTCTAAAACAAAATCCATGGTGATATCACGAGAAGAAAGAAAACATCAGATTAAGTTGGGAGAACAGGTCCTGGAGCAGGTCGACCACTTTAAATATCTCGGAGCTATTATAGACCGAAAGGGAGGCATCAAAGAAGAGTTGGCCACTCGAAAAGCAGCGGCTGGGAGACTTTTTCAGGCCATAAATCGTGGATTCCTCAGCAAGAAAGAGGTTGGTAAGAAAACGAAGATGGCTGTATACCGCTCCACCTATGTCCCAGTCTTGACATATGGATGCGAGTCGTGGGCAATGACTACAACCCACAAAAGCCAGATCCAAACCTCAGAAATGAGGTATCTGAGGAAAGTGGTTGAAGTAACAAGAAGAGACATGGTCCGCAACCAGACGATCCGTCAAGGCCTAAAATCCCATCCGCTGCAGACCCAAATAGAACAGTCCCAACTAAGATGGTTTGGCCATGTCTGCAGAATGGGAGAAGATCGGCTACCACGACAAGCATGGGAAACAAAGAGCCAGGGATCCAGACCTCCAGGACGACCCAGAGTCCGCTGGGAGGACAACATTAGACAATCTTTGAAGGACCGAGGACTAGAATGGAACCAGGCCAGGAAGAAGACAGCTGATAGAATGGTCTGGCGCTCTCTCTTCCAAACCTCTACACCTCACGGTAGAAGGGGAACGACTAAGTAAGTAAGTAAGGTCTAGAGCGACCCATATATATATAACTAGTTCAGGTATAAAGATACCGGTGGCGAAAATCCTAGTCAAAGTACCTCTCCATTGAATCACACAGGCGAGCAAAGAGCGACAAAATGACGAATTTCTAGATGATAGCAAAAAATTCGATACAAGAGGAATTACCTTTCTTCGGAAATCAACCACGAACATATGCCTCCAGGCAGGCTTGAATAACACTGGAAATAGTCTAGTTAGCTAACTAACTCACAAAGACAACGTATTTCCCTCAGAAATCACAAGACGCAGATTTGCGTCCGCTCGCTACTTAGACCATTTCTAAACCCCCGAGCTGGGCGGAACACACCAAACGAACTACAAGTTTAGGCATGCGCAGAACTCCAATACCTGAGTAGGCATTCACATAAGACGATTCTAAGAACATTCGAGATAAAAGTCTTACACAGTCGCGCCTTTTATGGTCATGAACAGAAACGTTAAGACAGGTTTTCAGACATCTACAATAGTTGACTGATACTACCAAATAAGGAGATATGGTCACGCTTCGTTCAAGAAATTATAGACCGAACGTGTCTCGATACAAGAGAAGGTAAACTCATAAAAAATAGTAGTCTCAATATCTCGGGTTCTGTCCCTTTGACTGAAAATATCATAATACACATTTCAGTCAAAAAATGATCATACATACGAAAAATGATTATACAAAGACTTTGGAAAAAGTAATTATTTGTGCGTAACATTACCGCACCCTCCCGGGAAAAAAAAATGACACTTTTTTTTTTTAAATCCTGGAGCCGGAAAAATCTAGGCTCCTAACGCACGTATGATGCACGGATATATACCTAACAAACCAGCTCAACGCATGGAGCAAAACTGAGATCATATCTCAGATCCTTAGAGAAAAAATTTATCTAAGTATTCGCGTATATATTCCAGGAAGGTGCCACCAACACACGCCACAATGATGGCAACATCATAATGAAAGTCAAAATACTCTCATACCAATATATGAAATTAAATATATTATTATGATATCATACAATGTGTTGTGCAAATAGCGGTGTAATATACTAATATACCGCACTATATTATTACATTATATAATGCATCAGTAATTAATAACTAATACAATGTTGTTCTTCGTTGACATAAAACAAACAATTGAAGAGGATGTGGACATCATCCGCTCCCAATCTAGGACAGGACTTGATATCCTCAAAGTTCCACAATGGACATAATCTCGCAGACTTCATTGATGTGCTGCGAAAATATCAATAACACAAATCTTAAAGACAACTGGTAAATCTCTTAATACAATCATGAAAATATATTATCTAAATGTGGCCGAGTGATCTTTTGGCCCGTATATCACTAACTAAGCCTTCTTAGATAATTACATGGTACAATGTTATAAATTCCCCAAAAGTGAGAAAATATTTGCTAATATGTCATTATAGTATTGGACTGTATATCAGGAAATATATATGACAGAAGAATCATGTGGAATCGTGTGGGCATCTGGACAGAATGTCTGCCATCACATTATCCGAACCACGGATAGCTCGCACCGAGAAATGAAATGGTTGAAGAGCTATGGCATAACGAGTGGACCTCGAGCTCTTCAAGTTTTTGCTCTGAATAGCAGTAAGCGCTTTTTGGTCGGTTTCCACAATGAAGTGTGCGCCTAGAAGAAATCTTTGTAACTTCAGAATAGACCATACCATAGCCAATAACTCACGGTCTAAAACCGAGTAATTCTTTACTGCCGCATTCAATTTTCTGGAGATGTACATCACCGGATGCAGAGTATCAGAATACTCCTGCATTAGTGCTGCCCCAATCCCAGTTGACGAGGCGTCACTTCGAAGAACAAAAGTCTTCTCAATAGTAGGTAACCTAAGAATAGGTGGAGATGAAAATAGGGCTTTAACCTGGTCCAATGAGGATTGACATTCTTTAGACCAGCGGATCAGATTAGGCGACCCTTTCTTCAATAAAGTAGAAAGCGGTGCCATAATGGAGGACAGATTCGGAATGAATCGTCCGTAGAATTGGATCAAACCTAATAGACTCCGTACTTGTTTCTTCGTCTTAGGGACCGAAATGTTAAGTATTTTTGAAACATTGTGGTCCTCTGTCTTTAAAAGACCATGATCAACACGATGACCTAGGAAAGAAATCTCACTAAATCCTATAAAGGCTTTAGAGGGTTTTGCAGTCAAGTTATACTCGCGAAGAGTAGACAGTAATTCGTATAAACCCAAATAGTGATCTTCCCAGGAATCACTGAATAGACAGATATCATCTAAGTATGCTATGACATCTGTACGATATGCGAGAATTCGCCGCATCATGCGAACGAATGTAGCAGGGGCGTTCATAAGACCGAAAGGCATGAAATTCCATTGGAATAAACCCCTAGGTGTAGAAAAAGCTGTAAAAGGTTTGGCACGTTCAGTTAGAGGAACTTGCCAATAACCTTTAGACAAATCTAGTTTGGTAAAGAATCTAGAATTAGAAAGTTTATTGAGTAGCTCTTCTAATGAAGGCATAGGTTCAGCATCGAACTTCGTAACTTGGTTCAATTTGCGATAATCTACGCAAATGCGAATGTTATTATCCTTCTTTCGAACAATAACCATAGACGAAGAATATGCTGAAGTGGATGGTTCAATGATTTCCAAACGCATCATTTCATCCAAGTCTTTTTCGACTTGAGACTGGAAATGGATAGGTATTGGATAGGGTCTGACTCTGATAGGATTATGATCAGTTAGCACAATGTCATGTTCAATGACATGTGTGTGTCCCGGGATGTCTGTAAGAACATCCTGAAATTTTTGCAACATCGACGAAATTTGTCGATGTTCCTCAGCGGAAAGCTTTGGAGAAACGGTCACGTTTTTCCAAGATTCCGTAGAATAAAGTGGGACCATAGGAAGAGGAAGATTGACATCAGAAAAAGTAGTTTCCTCATCCTGTATAACTGACAGAGATGAGTACTGACCATGAGGTGGTTGAGAATTGTCCGTTGCCTGGAAAATAGGCTGCAAATAGTCAGGTCTTTCAGGAAATTCCGTGAGCATATTTATGTGGAAAGTTTTATGCTTTCCATCAATATCGACAACATAGTCAACATCAGAAATTTTGGAGACTATTGCATATGGACCTTTCCATGCAATTAGAAGTCTGTTCTCCCTTGAAGGAAGTAGAACGAGAGCTTTGTCACCTGGACAAAGTTGTCGTAGACATCTATTTTTATTTGCAAACTGCCTTGCCTTTTCTTTAGCAAATTCGGATGAAGAAGTTGCTAGTTTGCACGCCTCGATGATCTTTTGCCTCAGTGCAATGACGTACTCATAAGAAGATTGAGTCTCATCGCTAATATTATCGGCAGTGATTAGATCGTGTAGTAAAGACATAGGGCCGCGCGGTTGCGCGCCAAAGACAAGTTCAAAAGGGGAAAACCCTGTATGTTCATTGGGGACCTCTCTATACGCAAAGAGAGCCGCGGGTAAGACCCTGTCCCAATCCTGAGGATGATCCTCAGTTATCTTACCAAGTAAAGTTTTCAGAGTCCTATTTAAACGTTCGACTAACCCATTAGACATGGGTGATAGATACTGCTGAGAGACCTTTTAATGTGTAGCATAGACATTACCTGTGACATAGTGTCTGATATAAGTTGAGTGCCATGGTCTGACAATATCTCTCCGGGAAAACCCAAGCGAGAAAATATCAGCCAAAGAGCGTCCGCGATATCAGCAGTTGAGATGCTCTTGAGAGGTATTGCCTCTGGCCAACGTGTGCACATATCGACACATGTAAGAATAAATTGATGTCCTCTAGCTGACTTAATTCTAAAAGGACCGATAATATCTATTGCCATTTTTTGAAAAGGGCGAATAGGAATGTCAGCGGCCTGGATAGGCGCAGCATGTCGTGGTCCTCTAGATTTGACCTCCTGACATACTTTGCAAGAGCGACAGTAAATACGAATGTCCTTATTGACAAAAGGCCAAAAGAAAGCCGCAAGAACCCTCGACTTTGTACGGGAAAAACCCATATGTCCAGCACACTGAGAGTCATGAGCGTGCTGCAAAACTTTAACTCTCAAATTCTTGGGAACAAGAATCTGAGAATGCATTGACGTTGTAGAGTCTTGGACTATACGCACAAGTACGCCATTCTTCATTGTAATCCGAGATTTTAGATTTGTATCTTTATTTGGATCACCTTTTGTTGCAAGAGCGAAGAATTTTTTTAGAGTGGGATCATCTTCTTGCTGTTTTATAAATGAGTCACGAGAAATTACCAAGGGATCATCTTGGTTATGCACTTCAGTATCTTCAGTAGATGACGTTTGAGGCATATTGAGAGCTTGTGTCTCTTGTGACTACTGCATTAGCAGTTTGCATATTTTGATCTTCCCACGCAGAAATATGTTGCGGAGTGCATTCTTTGACTCCGTGAATACGACCAATGATGAGATCAGCGATCGGATTCGGCAGAAGACATGCATGCACATCTCCCCGTAAAGAAAGGAGTAGCAATATTGATGATAGCAGTAGAGTACTTCTCTAAGGTGCCGCCAAATGTTTACACATTTGAGACTGCTTTGCCGGTGGCAAGAGAAGGATCTACGAGTGACTGTCTAACACCAATGGTGGTGCATACAAGAATCAAAAAGAATTGAGACTGGGCTATCTGGTTTACTTTTAGGGGAAACTTTATGTAAGACAAGAGATTCTCCTTCAATCATGTTCGACTGACGAAGGAAGAGTAGGAAGAGGGTGGACACACAACTACAAAGTAGACACCGTAGTTAGTTGGTTCTTCGAATAGTGGTTTTGCATTGGGGGCATTGAGATGCTCTCCCAAAAATCAAAAGCAGAAAACATGCCATATTATG
>JAMPIV010021747.1:0-102014 GCA_024509875.1 Oreohelix idahoensis
GGAGCTTAAAGTTATTTCAAGGACTTCGTGGGGCAGCTTATGAAGTTTTTGCAAAAATGAGCAGAGGTGATCAGGAAAATTATGACATGCTGAAGCAGGCTCTTTTGTTAAGGTATGAAAAGAATGCAGAATTTTATAGGAAAAAATTTAGGAATGCTAAACTACTGTCAGGTGAAACCTATCACCAGTTCTCTGCACGAATAGAGACATACTTGGAGAAATGGACTTCTCTGGGGAAAACCCAAGATCTTAAGGAAATGGTCCTTATAGAACAATTAAGAGAGTCCATGGCTCCAGACCTGAGAAAGTTTCTCATGGAACAAGGTGCAGAGAGGCTGGGTGAGTTGCTAAATGTTGCTGAAAGGTATCAAGCAGCTCAAGCAGAGGTAACAGGTAATAAAAAGAAACAAGTGGATAACTTTAGGGCACCACAGAACTTTAATCAATTTGATCCTAGGGATCAAAACAAAGGTAAGCACCAGTTTGATAGGCCACGGTATGAAAATAAAAATAAATTCCCACAATTCGATGAAAGGAAATATGATGAAAGAAAATCTTTCAACCAAGGAAAAAGGTGGTGTAAAAATTGTAAGATGAACAATCATGACACTGACCGTTGCAGAAGGAAACCTGTGTATATGGCAACCCTTCAGGTCAGGTCGACCTCAAGACAGGAGGAGGATATTATGTTAGATACCACTCCAGAAGAGATGAGGAAGGCACAGGCTGGGGATAAAACACTCAAGCCTTGTTTCAGAAAATTGTCAACTTGTCATACAACTCCAGGCAAGGGAGATTTTTACATGAAAAACAAGTTGATGTATAGGAAGACTGGAGCTAGATCCAAAGGTCAGGGACAGCTGGTACTTCCTAAAAGATATAGGGCAGACTTAATAAGGAGCCTACATGTGAAACCAGATGGGGACCATGAGAAGATAGGTACCATCATTCAAAAGGTGGCTCACAATTATTATTGGCCCAAAGCAAGATGGGACATTGAGAATTTTGTAGAAAGGTGTAGCATAGCACATGAGGGAACACCCACAAGTGGGAACATGGATCAGGACCTGGACACGCCACGGGGCAAAATTAGGCCTGATAATAAAAAGAAATATAAATTTGAAAAAGTGGACCAAATGGAATGGGAAGCCCCTTTTCACGGACAAGCTTCACTTAACTGTTTTACAATGGCCACTATGCGGAGAGTGCAAAAAGAGGTCTTACCCCAGGATAAGCCGAAAATCCCTCAATCGGACTTAAACAAACTGGAGGAAGAAGATGTAGAGAGGAAATCTCTCATCAAGAATTTTAAGTGGGGAGAAAGCCCCAGGAAAAGAATTGGTAGCGGTCGTTTTGTGAATGATAATTCTGGGAGGAAAAATCATCACTATAAGGCTTCGAGTGGAAGAGACCATACCGGTGCATGGACAAATAGGTCCACACAATTAAAGGTCCATATGTAGCTTTGTTAAGAACGTGGACTGATGAAAAGGCAGAGGAAAACATTACATCTTCATACCAATATGTGAATGAGCTGACCACTCGTTTAAAAACTGGCTGGAAACTTGCCAATGAAAATTTGAAACAAGCCAGGAAGAAACATGCTGCCTATTATAACAGGAAGGCGAAAGACAGAACTTTGGCTGTGGGAGAGAAAGTACTGCTTCTTTTGCCCGGGAGTCAGAATAAGTTACAAATTGGGTGGCAGGGTCCATATACAGTTCTAGAGAAGGTGTCTAGAACAAATTATAAGATAGATAAGAAGGGGAAAGAAAAAATCTATCATGTGAATCTCCTGAAGAAATATTTGGAAAGAGAACATCAGGAGGAGACACACTTGTTGACCTTGTCCATCGCCATGGAGATGAAAAAGGAACCACTTTCATCATTTGAGTATCCATTACACCCCTGTGAGACAGCAGCACAGGTGAAAATCAGTACACATTTAACGAAAACTCAGAAAGAGAGAGTGCAACAGGTTCTAAATAATCATGCAGAGGTGTTAACAGATCGACCAGGGCATACAAACCTATTGGAATATGATATGAAACTGATAGACCCCACACCTGTCTGTATGAAACCATATTCGATTCCGTTTGCTAAGGAGAAAGCTTTGAAGGAAGAGATAGACTATCTATTGAAGGAGGGAATTATTTCACACAGTGAATCTTCGTATAGTTCCGGTGTTGTACTCTTAAGGAAGCCCTCTGGAGAACATAGACTCTGTATAGATTACAGGAGACTGAATGCTATTACAGAAGGACAGGTGGATCCATTCCCGGATACAAATCAGCTGTTTGCCAGACTAAATAAGGCTAAATATTTCTCAAGGGTGGATCTGAGTAAAGGATAATATCAGATTCCAGTAAAACCTGAGATCAGAGAAAATTGTTGGATGTAAACATTTCGGAGGAACGTAATGAATCCCTGAGTTGCCTCTTTGATTGAGGATATTCCGAATGTTTCATACAGGATAATAAGAAGATTATGGGATCCACTAAGAAAACTCTGCTATCACCAGGTATATGTTATCTCCTCATAACGTACATTTTGAGGGAAATATAATGTTCTCTGGACATATCATTGCGCAGACTCAGAGAAGAAATGGTGAATACGGGTTGCGAAGCAGCATTAAGACAAGCACTCACACTTGCGGCTGTTCAGTAACATAACCGAAATATATTATTGGTTGTAGAAGTCTGAGGCAGATTTCATGAGTAGTGCCTACTCTGAATGGACCCAACTACATAAAAAAATGATAGCACCACAGCAGAGTAAAGTCAAGTTGACTTACATTTATCTATGTGTATATAGAATAAAGGACTGACATGGGATGTCTGTTTTAAGAGGGGAGGTGTCGTGAAATATTCTAATCCACATATATAAATTAAAAGGTAAATGTAAAGCGTAACAAATAAAAGACTAAACACGATTGGTCGGACTATAAATACTATCTTTGGTTGTTAGGGGAGACGTAGGAAGGTAACATTTTTTCAAACACTTGTCGAAACGTGGCTCCATTGGCCAGACTCGCTGATATACTCACTTAGGAGCGTTAGTTCGAGACCACTAGTTCAAATAAGCTTGATAAAGCAACAGTGCGTTGAAGCCAGCTCATATTTTTGCTAAATAAAAGCCTGGAACATAAGCAGATGGGAATTTGTGCCAGTATTTGTGCCAGAATTCATTGCTAATCAACGTATCTGTGTTTGTTTCCATGAATTGTGGTAAGCTTGAAACATTCAGTATCTTTTAATGAAAATTGAATGTGAATTGTTAATTTATGCCTGTATATATGTGTAGTTCAGTAGCAAACATGATGTAAAGCCTATAATGCTCCAGCCTGAACAGAAGGTGTCGGAGGAAAGTAAAACGGCATGGAATGACCCAACAGTACCCTGACACCTAGATTATTGATTAGAAGAAATAATGCTGGAAGTGCAGAGGCGTAGTAACCATTAAGGAGGTTAATGCTGGTATAAAGTATTTCAGATGAAGCTGACAGTTGGCCTAACGCTCTGAACTCAATGTTTGTGATGTATTGTGCTCAGTGTAAAACTAGAGTATCAATTAGTTATGAAGTAGAAGGTACATCCTTCTTGTTTTCAGGGACCGTGGTCTTGATGGTATTGAGCAGCACCTGGTCAGAGCTTTGCTGAATCCAGAGTCGGACAGCATACTCCTTGGTCCATTTAGCTATCAGTGAGGTGTCTCCAGAGCACAGGGGAGAAATCGAGCAGAGGAGTCTTTTCCTGCCGCCATCACGCAAGATAAGCTGATGTGGCCAGCTGAGCTCAAAAATTATGTACCCCCATCTTAAAATAACATTGTAACATAAACTTAAGAGGGGAAGTAAATTGTTTTAATATCAGGAACTGAGAACATCTCCAATACTAGTTCCAATAAAGACAAACTATTGAAGTCATGATGACAAATACCAACAGAGCTTGAACAAAACAAAACCAGTATTACCTCATATTACTACTACACAACTGACACACATAGGATACTTTTAATAATATATGTCACTACAATATTCATATTGAGAAATTCTGTACATATAACTTGTAATTAAAATTGATTGTGATTCCTGGTTCCCTTTGTATTTGAATCAGGACACATATTCATTCATGACAGCAATGAATACATATTGTTATTTGAAAAGTTATCAGTGACTCCTTTAAGATATCCTTGTAGAGTGTTTTATGTATGTGAGTGTCACAGTGTTGTCAAGTGTGGTGGAATAAATTAAATTGTTTATCTGTCTGTTGTTGTTATGACTTACACTTCATCATACACATACCCTAGACATACAACGTAGTCATCACACTATTCCAGAATAATTCTGACTGAGATATATATATATATATATGTGGCAGCAAGTAAGGTTATCTATAATACACTACTCTTATTAGATATAGATACCTTCACAGCTGATCCCAGTCAGTACACTAAGTCCCCTATAAATATTTATAACATCCCACTTCACCACAATCATAATATGTTGTAATACAAATGTATTTGGATGATGTTTAGATAATTTAACAAATTTCATTTTGTCCATCCATCAGTGATATGTTGCTAAAATAGCATTGACATTTGTATATTGCTATGATTATATTATTTAGTAATGTTTGATATATGATTGGTATTGCCAGCAACTTAGGTTTCTTGAATGGTATCCCTTAGTTTGTTTGGCTTAAAGGAAATATTTTCTCCTATGTTGAGAGATGATTTGTATTCTCTTCAGACGCCTTATTTATGCGTCTATTGTACCTGATATTAGGTTCAGTTTTTGCATGAGCACAGAAGTGATACTGGTGCTATCTTGCTCATGGACATATTTAAAAAAAAAATTTCATTTTTTTTTTTTACAGGGGGGTGGTAGTAATGTTGCTGTCATTTTCGACGGAGTCATCTGTCAAGTTATTTGCCTATGTTTTATCATAAGTATAATTGTGTCTTTACCTGCGATGTCAGGTTGATTAGGGGTTGTCTTCCCTTGTTTATTCATTCATTGTGTTCTGACCTTTAGGGTCAAAGGTTGACAGTTCGGGCGTAGGCCTATGGGAAGGTTTTTTAAGCGGGAGAGAGTTATACTTCCGGCAAGCCGGGAAGGTCCTGTTTTTCTGAAGGGACCAAGAGTCCATTGTTTTTTCGGGGAGAATCTTCGAAGTAACTGCTATGGCAGTTTTCCCCAGTGAATCTCTGTGCGTCGGGATGACGACATAATTCCTTGTTATGTTCTGAGGATTCATTTTCCAGGTAATACCGACCTTTATGCATTATTACGCTTTTCGGTGGCAGAACATGTAAAAGGATTACTTAGTGTGAACTGCAGCTCACCGATCCTATATATTACAGAACTTATATATTTGTGCTCGAGGTAGCCATCCAAGACTGTTAGTCTTTATATTGTCCAGAAATCCAGTGACGAAGATATATTGTGGGAACCGCAGATTGGCGGGATTTATGTCTACAATAAGCATTACAGCAGGGCTGATGATAACCTATTTAACAGAAGTACACAGCCGACGTCAGAACGAGGCCTGTGCTTTCGGCTATTATACTACAGCCTGATAATGTGCAATTGGCGGGGAATGCCAAGTTGCACCTATGTGTCAAAGTGACTAAGGCATCTGACGCGTTTAGTCAGAGATGCCAAGGGCGACGCTACGAACTGTCATTATTGAAGAACTTTGCTATTGACCATGCACGTCTACTCTGATGTTTACCTTTTTGAATGCCAAATGTATACCTATCGATTTCCGGTCAGCATGACCTTGTTACACTGACTGTTCCTGTTGATACTATGTGTGTTCTCGTCAATAAATGTCTTGAAACATGCCTGCAGTGTCCAAGCATCCTTGACTACTGCATGTGAGAGTATGGGTTGCAGGGTCTTCATATATACGAGCCTAAACACATTCGCGCCTTCATTCGCACCCACACTCAGTTCATCATACGCTCGCACTACACATCTAACAACAAGTATACTGTCTTGGGCCAGTGATCACCTCAACAAGAGAAAAAGACAGTTACAATGTATCAAATAGAATTAAACAATATGTACAACCAATACTCTCCTTAATGGGCATAAACCACTACCTCGCAACTGATCCATCTCAATATTCATTACTGCATTCTGAACATGTCGTAAGTGACGACTGGTGCGCCTGGCAACAAGCGTGTCGTATATGACCCCTGATGAGATTGGGAACTCATCACATGAAACATATCGTTACCGTTACCGAAACAACCACTGCAATAGCATAAAAATGCTTCTTGTGGGCCTGTAATGGACACCAGCTGCATTGGTGTTTCCATGCTCCGCCGGGAGCAAACAGAGAAACACCTGTCTCAACGTGCCTTACGCACCAAGGAGTGGCCTCGCGCTCTCCAGAAATCTAAATACATATTCTCACCTCACTCAAAGTAACCCACTAAAGATATACAGTAGAATAATCAATAATCGTGAAATACCACTAAATTACTGTCGCATCAAAGAATAAAATATAATTATTCTTGACTTTAACAAAACTGGAATTAAATTCATCACCTAAAGGAGATCTTAACACGAAAACTATCTCTTTCCTTTACTGGGGAAAATTACCTTAAACTGCTTTCACCCACGGGTCAATTCACACAATATAACATAGCGTAACATACAGGCTTATAACAAGCTAAGAGTGTTACCGCAGACCCCTTGGCGCCTTCTTTATTCACAGTCATCAACACGTGGCCCCCCGGTTGCCATCTTCCCAACTAGTTAATATTATCTAAATCATAGTAATAGATCGCTTCTCTGCCTGATTTCATGTATGAAATAGTTCCCTACTATATTTGCCTTTCTGATGAATGAAATAATCGCTCTTAAACTCTCACATATGTGATTTGGGCTTAGCGTGCCTAATAAAACCTATCCACACATTATTTTCACATATCTATCATTTCAGGACTAAATCTAATGTCCTAAAAAGAAATCTCCTCATGAAACATCTATTTATTCCCTTAAACATTAGAACAGGCTCGTGCTGAATATAATTTCAGAATTATAGAACACGAATTGTGGTGGGTTTAGATGTTAAGAAGAATGGTGTGCATACAGTTGTACTTGAATGAGATCAACTGTGAAGGTCTCTGAGGTAAACAATGGACAGCTGTGTTACAGAGTACCTTTCTTGTTACCACCCTACAATCTCACTCTAAGTTATATTTTTATTGACTAGCGTGACTGAAAGCTACATAAAGTGTCTAGGGTATTGTAAGAGTGTTGTTAAAGAATCTCAATACAAAAACATATACAAACATATATTAAATACTATGAGAAACTCAACCAATTCCAGCTGTTAAATTTTATATTTAAAATATCTTTTGTTAAACTTTATTGGTCCTGAGCCTAAAGTTGTTTTGGTCAGGACTATATTTCAATGAGAATCAATTTAGATGGATAAATATATTTACAAATATATATAAAGATATTTACATACAACAGACAATATGTCCATAGTACATTGTTACAAATTCTCAGGTTGATATAAATTACTCTAATTAACTACTGGTAAGGGGAAGCAGGTTGGGGATTATCATCATCCCAACATTCTTTTGTTTCACTAGTATTGTTCATATTAGTCTTTTGGATAAACGTTTTTGTCTATACAGGATATTTTTCTTTAGTCGTGATAAGTTGTCCCAGGCCAGATATTTCACTTATCTGGGTCCTGGAATCACAGCAGTTGCAGTTGGTTTGGCCAAACACTTCAGTCTCCTCTGGTCTTGAACTTTTTAATACAATCAGGTGCCAGAGACTCTTAGAAATAGTGCTGAATTTCTCTATCATCGAGCACCAGCACCAGAAGTGCCAGCAGGAACCCCTGTCAATGCAAGTTATGGTTCTGTCTTAATATCAAACTAATTCCTCCTAATTTACATATAAACATACATTCAATACAAAAGAACATGGTCAGCTCTCTCTGACAACCCTGCTTCTCCACTTTAATTTGATGGAATAAATTGTACAAGTTTTCTTTTCTCTTCCCTAATGGATGCTACGCCTCTGTCATTCCTGCAGTAATCTTTTCCATGCAATAAGATAGGTGTAATGTTCCTGTATGACCATCATATATATAGTCCTGTAGTTCTAAACGTCTTGGATGGTCCATTATATGATGGATCAACATCTAGGCCATGCCTAAGTCTGCTATGGAACCATTTAATTACAATCTTTTGTCATGGCCCTTTTCTTACACACAACCCTTTTTTAATTAAAAGTCAATAAAATCAATCTTACCACATATCAAGGAAATATTAAACAAGTAACGACGAATTAGGCAATCGAATATGGCACACTTTCATCACTGCCTCTGTTCAGACTGCTTTCTGTTGTTATTTATTTTAAAACAAAGCACAAGTCTGCTCATCGCTTCTTGCTCCTCTGAATATTTTGAAAAAATGGCAGCGAGCAGCTTACTATTTCGTTAAAGTAAAAGGCTTTGGCCAATGAGACCAAGCATCTCTTTATTTTTTGAATGAAACTTAAAAAAAAAAAATCTCAAACCACTATGCGTTACTACTACCAACTAGATTTGTATATTTAGGTTAGCCAATAATATTTCGGCTTCCTTAAAATTTCTTCCAATCCCCTTCATCGTACTACTTACTTACTTAGTCGTTCCTCTTCTACCGTGAGGTGTAGAGGTTTGGAAGAGAGAGCGCCAGACTATCCTATCGGCTGTCTTTTTCCTGGCCTGGTTCCATTCTAGTCCTCGGTCCTTCAAAGATTGTCTAATATTGTCCTCCCAGCGGACTGTGGGTCGTCCTGGAGGTCTGGATCCCTGGCTCTTTGTTTCCCATGCTTGTCGTGGTAGCCGATCTTCTCCCATTCTGCAGACATGGCCAAACCATCTTAGTTGGGACTGTTCTATTTGGGTCTGCAGCGGGTGGGATTTTAGGCCTTGACGTATCGTCTGGTTGCGGACCATGTCTCTTCTTGTTACTTCAACCACCTTCCTCAGATACCTCATTTCTGAGGTTTGAATCTGGCTTTTGTGGGTTGTAGTCATTGCCCATGACTCGCATCCATATGTCAAGACTGGGACATAGGTGGAGCGGTATACAGCCATCTTCGTTTTCTTACCAACCTCTTTCTTGCTGAGGAATCCTCGATTTATGGCCTGATAAAGTCTCCCAGCCGCTGCTTTTCGAGTGGCCAACTCTTCTTTGATGCCCCCCTTTCGGTCTATAATAGCTCCGAGATATTTAAAGTGGTCGACCTGCTCCAGGACCTGTTCTCCCAACTTAATCTGATGTTTTCTTTCTTCTCGTGATATCACCATGGATTTTGTTTTAGAGCTGCTTATGACCATCCCTCTCTTCTCCAGCTCTTCCTTCCAGACTTGCAGGTTGGATTGGAGATGTGTCTCTGATTTAGCAATCAGGACAACATCATCAGCAAATGCTAGCTCTGAAATACAGACCTGTCTCATCTTCCAGTACCCCACTGAATACTTTCTTGTTCTCTCCTTACATGCCTTGATGACATCGTCCATGAGGAGTATGAAAAGATAAGGTGACAGGATATCGCCTTGTCTTACACCAGTGGTGGTCCTGAACTCTTCTGACTTATAGTTTGCTGTCCTCACATAATTTCTGCAAGACTTGTAGAAGCTCTGTATAGCATGAATCAGAGGTGCTGGAATGTTCTTCCTTGCCAAACAGTCCCAAAGTTCGCTCCAGGGGACCCTGTCAAACGCCTTTTCCAGATCTATGAAACAAAGATGGATCTCACTCTTGTACTCAAGGGCCTTTTCACTCAGCTGCCTGAGTGTGAAGATTAGGTCTTGAGTACTTCGGTTTGCTCGGAATCCGCACTGGGCTTCATCCAATTGTGGCTCAGCTAGGCATCGGAGTCTCTGCTCTAGGATTCTAGAGTAGATTTTACCAGGGACACTGAGAAGGGATATGCCTCTGTGGTTTCCACATTGTCGATTGTCACCCTTTTTGAAAATCGGTGTTATAATGGCAATCTCCCAATCCTTTGGTATGGCCTTGTTGCACCATGCTGCCTGTAGGACCCTTAGGAGTAATAGGTCGCCTGATGCTCCCATGTACTTAACCATTTCTGGTGTTATACCATCATGCCCTGCTGCTTTGCCCATCTTGATTTTCTCCAGTGCTGCCTTCAGTTCTTCCATCTTTATGTCATCTTCATCACCATTTGTATCCTCTTCTGTGCTAGTGGTTATCATTTCTGATGCTCTACCTTGCTCACCATCAAGGAGTTCTGAGAAATATTCTTTCCATCTTTCCATTACTTCCTTCGGGGCAGTAAGCAATTTGCCTTGCTTGTCCTTTATAAATTTAAGAGGGCATTGTTTTTCCTTCCTCATGTTCTTTAGGGTCATCGTACTATCTTAGCCTTTCTTTCGCCTAATTTTTTCCCCCAAAAAATATGCTATCCAATCTAAGCAGATATGACTTGACCTGACAGTATCTCCGATTCTCTATGTATTATTACCAATATTTGATTATCTAATGGACTATTTAGATAACTAACTACATATTCTTAGTCAGCAAGTCTTCAGGTACACGAATATATGATTTTTATTGGGCCAAGTGGCTTGGTTAAAAATTCTATCTTTTTTCCATGTTAGTTGTTTATTTTTAAACTACCTCCTTTTCAATTCTTTTTCCATGTACTTTCAAGCTAAATACGAGAGTCTCTCGTAATACACGAGAATTACGTCATTTGCAACAAGAGCTAAGCGTGTTTTCCTGATCGTAGTGTCCACATTTTCTAACGTTTACATCATATATTTGGAAACCGCCTAAGGGCAAGGCTAGCAAGTTAGTTTTATTTTTTGAAACAATGTGAGACGTGATTTGCGTTGGGTTATCTATCCGTCCCCTTCCCTTCTACAATGTATTTTAGGCAAATACTTCATTTGAACTTGGAAAGTGGTACGTTTGTCTCAAGGTTGAATTTGAAAACTAGGGTACCCTTTTTGGTTCGGCCAATGCGTTATCAAATAATACACTGAAGGCGTAGGCGACAACTACCATTCTCGCTGAAAATTTTTAGTACTATCCTATCTTTGACTTTATGCACTATACTGTTATATTCTAATTTAGATATTGTATTTAGAAGTTCACCACACGAATGCTAATTTCTACAAAATACGCTAACAATTATAGCTCACGTGCTCTGGTTTCTTTGTCCATCTTCTACCCATACAGGGCGCCTCGTGTCGTTTGTTCTCTCTGGGCGGCTCTTGCAAAATAGGCCCGTTCGCCGGCTAGGCACTTCTTATATAGGCCCTTGGGCTGATCACTCAACTTAGTCCGCACGCGCAGTAATTTGGCCACTTAAATAACACTCGCCTTTATTGCTCTATTAGGCACGAAAACACAAATATGGCCCACACTTATCAAATATAACACACAACTATCAAATATAATACACAACCATACACCACAACCAACTCCTAGGCTGTATTATGGCCCAGCAATACATCTTCTACTTCGTCAGACCTTTAACATCCCAGCGATGCCAGCTCGCGCCGTCACGTGGGCTGACAGTCACATGGGTAGCGAAAATATATGGGCGATAAATATGCCATGAACATGAAGGGGGCCTCTGGTGTGTCTTTACGGCCCCATCACATTACCTTCTCTTCTTCTTCTTCTTTGATCCTCAGCCGCCGACCGTCAAAGCAGTCAGTGGCCATTACGCCTGGTGGCGTCTTGTAGGGCAACAACAAATTGATTCCACTTTGCTCGGTCAGCGGCCATCCTTCGTACAGTGCCCCAACTCTGGTTCATTCTTTGCATCTCAGCCTCCACAGTCCTCCGCCAAGTTGTTTTTGGTCGGCCTCTCTTTCGTTTTCCTTCAGGGGTCCATAGCATAGCTGTTCTTGTGATGGCATCGGGGTCTCTTCTGAGGACATGGCCAACCCAGCTCCAGCGTCTGCCAGCTATGATAGTGTGCATGTCCTCTTGCTTGCTCCGAGTAAGCAGATCTTGGTCAGGGTTGCCAGATCGAAATTTCAATTTAAAGCCAAACAATACTAGAAAAAAGCCAAAAAAAAAAGCCAAACATTTTAATATATTTTTCATACTCACATCACATGAAAAGCTCCAGATCCAGGTCATTACTATCCTCCCCACTGGAATGAGTGGAACACACGGCATAAACCTTGTCCGATGTGAAGTTTTTTAGCATTTCTGGAGATGCAGTGAAGTCTTTGCAACATTTGCTTGAAAGCAACAGTTCTGCCCTGATTCTCACAATTGCATCAAGAAGATTCAGCTGCATTCTGTTTCTTGCCTTCGTTTTAACGAAGGATACAAGAGAAAATATCCTCTCAACTACAGCATTGCTGACAGGGGTTATTAGGCAAGTAAGGGCAAAGGTGGCGAGCTCTTTAAATGCCTGATGCTGAAGTACACCAATCCAAAACTGTTCAGTGTCTACATGGAGTCCATCTTTCTTAAATGGAGCTTCTTCTTATTTCCAATCGACAAAAGGCATTTGTCTGTATTGTTCTTCAATTTTGCTGACGTTGTTTCCTGCATGGTGTATAAAGGGTAACTCGGAAAACATAAGCCTTGAAAAATGATTTAAAATTTTCACAGGGCTCAATTTTGATAAACTTTCAAATGTATCTTTCGCCGACGGAAGTCTACATGTAACTTGACTGAGAGCTTCTTCTAGCATTGACATACGTCTTTCTTTGACATTTTTTATTTCTAGATCAGCCACAGCACTGTTGTTCTGCTGTAGGAACTTATTACATGCTGTTAAGAATTTTACACCAAAATCAACTTGATGAATATTTTTTTTTTCTGTCTTTTGGCATCGTACAGTCTGTTCTGAAGACTCTTCTGGTGTAAGAATATTTGTTGGTACAATTCATGAGGATCAGCTTTGGTTTGCTGAAAAAGGCTGTTCAGTCTTTCAAATTCCTGCACAAGAGGTGTTGCAAACTCAAAGAACAAGTAGTTTTTGTAGTCTGACAACATTTCCTTTAGAAGTCATGCTTTGAATTTTGTATCAAACTGTGATTGGGCTAGTTCAGCAGAAGTGAAATAAGCCTTTAGCTCTTCCCAGTTCATCAAAATATTAAACATAACCTTTCCACGCACAAGCCACCGCGCAAGTGAAGGTTTTCAAAGGGAAGGTGGGTGGGGGGGGGGGGCGGGGGGGGGGGGGGTGGACAGTTCGGGTTGGCTCAAATTCTGTAGCTGTGTTCATCACAGTAAACAATTCTTTGTATGCTTCTTGTCTTAATTCTCTATGGCGAAACCAATTGGGTCTTTATGACAGTAAAAATCCAATATTTGATGGTAGCTTGGATACTGCATATTGAATGCACAGTGCCAGCGAATGACAGATACATTTGAGTTGCACACAGAAAGGAGATACAGCGTTTAGTCTAGACCACACAGAGTTGTTGCAGCCAACCATGTTTGATGCACCATCCGTTGCAAAACCAATGCAATTTGCAAGACTCTGACCACATCTTTTTATTTCCTCGTAAATCAAATTGAATATCTTTTCTCATGTAGCCTCTTGCACCGGAATTAAACCTATAAATCCATTTACAATTTCCTTTCTCCTATCACAAAAAATCTAACTAACATGCACAAGTGTTTTTGTATTGAAATTGTTACGGTCTCTCGCTGTATCTTTTCTTGCTAGATGTTATTAAAAGATTCAGCACCGTTGGACGTGAGTTTATTGGGTTGCTTGTCAATATTTCAGATATTATAATTCATCTATTCTAATTCCAGTTTTCTAGTTCGAGTGCAGCGTTAAGCCATTCTGGTGTGATTAAATTATTATTATATTCAGTGTCGTTATTGTATATTAATTCTTCCGCAGTGTTGGTTAGATTATAGTTAGTCTTAGTAATACCTGTGATAATCTGGACTGACCTTGCAAGGATTAATGACCGTCACAGCACATAGAGAGAACTTGCATAATTCAGGCAACCAACAAGTTCCGTTGACGACTGAACAATTTAATATATACTTTTACACAATGGTGTAACAACATTTCACACATTCAACTTGGCTTCATCATAGTTCTAAGCTCTACACAAAGTTCCTCTCACAGACTTAGCTCGTCTGGGTTAACCGTTAAGTTTATAGCGTAATAGAGTGTGCAACCAACTCCTACCGAATCCGATCCTTAGAATTATTATTCCTTCACAATACTAGTGAGTACCTTATCTGTACATCTATAGATCCTGTCTATGTATCATTAATCAACATCTTTGGCTTGCATCGCCAGGCTTTAACTGCCATATATATAAGTTCAAGGTGAACGTAATATGCTTTGTTCGCGATTCTAATCCGGACTCTACCTGGTCCTATAATCAATTTTGATACGGATCCTTACGCTATCTTACACTTTCCAGTGGATCTACCGTTCCACATATATATTTAATCAGTGGCTATGCCACATATTCAAACACGATCCTTAAGTGGTTTTACCACACATTCCAACACTGCCGTTCGGCTCAATGGCCACACATAGACTAGAATGTAACTAGGCTAGACGCGTCTTACATCGATTTGCGCGATTTCTGGTCTTATTCAATTGAGGAGTTCCGTGGTGCGGGCATGCAAATGCTGCAGTCATTCACATGTCTGCAAGCCGCGAAACAGTCCTCAACATCATCCCCCCCGCTCCCAAACGTGACACTCGTGGCACGTGAGAGAGTGGTGGCGAAGATGTAAAAAAAAAAAAGGAACCCGTTACACGCCCATTGAGGCATATTGGGAATATGGTGTTAGGCCCATATTATCTTGACCGTCGGCACACAAGGGGTGATGTGGTCGGCATCACGCCGGCCGCCTTAACCTTCCCAGAGTAGCTCTGGTACCCATTTGCGAAGATGTGCCCGACTATAATCTATGCATGTTATCTAACGTCAAAATGAAATAATGAAATTAATATTCCTAATTAGAAATAACAATTATAAACTTATGTCCCTTGTCAACATCACGACAAGAAAGTTATCTCAATCCTGTGACGTAAAATTTCTTGATAACAAGTCCGCGAGGTTATTATCAGTTCCTGAAATCGGAATTATTGAAAAGGCGAATTCTTGTAGTAAAAGAAACCACCTGTGAATCCTTGCGTTTTTCATAGTTCTCGAAGTGATAAACGTGAGCGGACTGTGGTCTGTGTAGATAAAGAACTTTCTACCTATCAAGTACTTAGATAGTTTTTCCAAGCACCACACCACCGCGAGCAGTTCGCGCTCTCCTGTAGCGTATTTTTGTTCTGCCGGGGTAAGCTTGCGTGAGACAAACAAGCATGGATGGAGTATCCCTTCATAGCATTGAAGCAAACAACCTGCGATTCCGGAGCTGGATGCATCTGTTTGAATCAAGAATGGTAACTGTATGTTTGGCAATAACAGGATAGGAGGATTCTTAAATAAGTTCTTTATCATAATCAGAGCATCTTCGCACTGCGGTGTCCATAATATTTTTTTGGGACTACCTTTGGCCAACAATCCGGACAAAGGAGCAGAAATCTGTGCGAAGCGTGGTATAAATTTATGGTAATAGTTAACAAGCCCGAGTAAACTTCTTACTTGTTTCTTCGATGATGGAGTGGCAATCTCCAGTATACGCTTGACTGTATTGTCATCAGGGTGTAATCTATGGTTACCTATGCGGTGACCAAGAAAAGTAATCTCCTGACAACCTATTTGGACCTTAGCAGGTCTTACAGTCAAACCATGTTGTCGTAGTGTAACGAGAAGAGAAGACAAACCAGTAATATGGTCTTCCCATGAGTTGTGAAATAGACAGATGTCATCGATATATGTGATGACATCTTTTCTGTCGCCCAGAAGGCGGCGCATCATGCGCACGAATGTCGCAGGCGCGTTTACAAGGCCGAAGCACATGTAATTCCATTGGAATAATCCAAATGCAGTCGTGAAGGCAGTAAAAGGTTTGGCATGTTCAGTGAGTGGTATCTGCCAATAGCCTTTGGACAGATCTAGTTTACTAAAGTACGTGGCCTGTGAAACTTGTGAAAGTAGGTCGTCCAACAAATGCATTGGTTCAGCGTCAGTAATTGTGATACGGTTAAGACGTCTGAAGTCAATACAAATACGGAGCGACCCATCTTTCTTTTTCACAATAACCATCGGAAAAGCATAAGGAGATTCTGATGGAGATATAACTCCTAATTTTATCATATCCTTTAGCTCCTTTTCAACCCTGTCTTTATGATGTAACGAAATAGGGTAAGGTCTTAACTTAATAGGATGATCATCCGTTAGAATGATGTCATGAGAGATTAAAGAAGTATGACCTGGAAGGTCAGTAAGTACATCGTTAAAAGAAAGAAGAATTTCCCTAACTTGACCTTGTTGTGACGATGACAAAGTCGAAGAAATTGTGACATCCTTCCAAGATTCGGAAGCTTGTAAAGATGGTAAAGTAAACTGTAAAGAAATTGAAGACGTAGTGTCTTCCTCATTGACTAGTGCAAAAGAAGAAATATGAGGTGAAGACTCAGACACAGACACAGAGTTAATAATAGGAATTAACTCTTGTGGTCTTTCCACTGCCAATTTCAACATATTGACATGGAACGTTTTAATTTTTCCTCTAACGTTTATAGCATAGTCAACATCCGTGACTCGTTTAATAATCGCAAATGGACCCTGCCATGAAACCAACAGTTTATTATCCTCATGAGGTAGAAGTAACCAGACTTTTTCCCCCAGGATTAAAATATCGCAATCTTCTCCCTTGATTGTGGAATAATCTAGCTTTTTGTGTTGCTGATTTAATGCTTTCAGATGCATATGTACACGCATCAATGATTCTTTGTCTAAGGTCGATCACCAGCTCGTAACTAGTACGAGTGGATTCATCCACTGATGATCCGACCAGTAAATTTTTCAAGATCATCATCGGGCCACGAGGGTTAGAGCCGTAGACGAGCTCGAATGGACTAAATCCAGTGCTCTCGTGGGGGACCTCTCTATATGCGAATAAAGCGGCGCAAAGTAGCCTGTCCCAGTCACGAGGACATCCCTCAGTGATCTTGTGAAGAATCTGTTTGAGTGAACCGTTAAGCCGTTCACAAACTCCGTTCGTTTGGGCATGATATGCACTTGAAAACGAATGGTGAATGGAGAGCATCTACTCCACTTCTTTCATAATATTTGAGGTGAATTGTGAACCTCTGTCTGATAAAATTTCCTCAGGAAAACCAATACGACAAAAAATTGAAAATAATGCATCTGATACCGACGCAGTATTGATTGTTTTCAGAGGTATAGCCTCAGGCCACCGTATACAAAGATCTACACAGGTTAAGATATATCGGAACCCATTGTTAGATGGAATAGATAAAGGACCGATAATATCTATGGCTATTTTCTTAAATGGTCTGTCTGGTACATCCGTCATCTGTAAGGGTGCCGTGTGGAATCTGCCCTTACGTGATATGCTTTGACATGTCGTACATGTCCTACAATATAATTTTATGTCCTTATTGACACCAGGCCAATAAAATTGCGATGTGACTCTAAATAAAGTTCTTTTAATACCCATGTGCCCTGCCATGGGCGAGTCATGCCCTGTTTGTAACACCAAAGGTCTAAATTGTTTTGGAACGACTATCTGATGAATAATTGACCTACCATTGTCATAATATCTTGTAAGTATGGATTTCTTAATTTGAAACCAATGTTGTGCTGATTTCGTATGTTTACTAACTTTTTTTTCCGCTAGCGCAAATAAACGCTGTAAACTTGGATCATTTTTTTGTTTTTCCGCAAACGCCGCTGGTGCTTCAGCAACGACGTCGGGAGACATAATAGTATCTATTATAGGTGTAGGTGAGGTGGCCATATCTGTAGCCAACTGCTGTGCTCTACTGACAACAGCATTTGCCACCAATGGGTGAGATTCAACCCATTTCGTAATCTCCTGTGGAGTACAATTTCTAACTCCAGGTATGTTACCTAAGATTATCTCAACCACGGGAGCTCTTAACCCACAAGCATACACCATACCTGTATAAAACGGTGTATCGATATAGACATGTGCTATTGGATATTCTTCTATATTACCCCCAAATGTGATACATTTAACAGTTTTACCCGTAAATGCAGAGGGCTCGATAAGCGAGTGTTGTATGCCGACAGTAGTAGAGCCGGTGTCACGCAAAACTCTTACTTCCTTTCCATATAAATATGCCTTGTGGTATGTGAGACGTCCCAAATTCTTACAAGCAGACATAGAAGACATTGTATGACCACAACGAAGCGTATTTTTCCTCTCTGATATAGGAAGTGATTGACAAACATAACAAGAGTCATCTAATATGCTGCATGCATTAGCATGTTTGTTATCATCATTCTCATGATCTCTTTTGGTGGTACATGCATTAGCGTGACCATGTTTGTCATTATTCTTTGAAGATGATCTGAAATGATTTGATTTCTTTTTACCTGATTTTGTCTTGTAATAAAAATTTGATGAATCATCATTCCATCATAACGTATCCTGTCACCAGTGCTCTTTAACATTTATCTAGAACATATTATGCAGGAGGCTCTCTACGATTATAAATCAACCATATCGATTGGAGGCCGACCTCTGTGTAATCTACGTTTTGCTGATGATATTGATCTGATAGCTGGAACAGAATCAGAACTTCAAGACCTTACCTCTAGACTGGAGAAAGTAACAAGAACATATGGGATGGAAATTAATATAGAAAAAAGCAAGATATTGGTGAATAGCCATAAGAAACATGTTCCAACCAACATTACGTTAAATGGGCAAACGTTAGAAGAAGTTAACACCTTTAAATATCTCGGGTCCACTATATGTAGTGATGGAAGATCAAATAAAGAAATCAAGACAAGACTTGAGATGGCCTCAGCTGCCATGACAAGGTTGAATGTGATCTGGAAAAGTAACATCAGTTTTCCTGTGAAGATCAAATTATACAAATCACTTGTATTATCTATTCTCTTGTATGGGTGTGAGGGCTGGACACTCACTGCAGATACGGAGCGAAGGATTCAGGCTTTCGAGCATAAATGTTACAGAAGAATTTTGCGCATTTGCTATAAAGAGCACAAAACAAATGTCTATGTTAGAGAGAAGATAAACACCTATGCAGGCCATCAAGAACCACTTTTGTCAATAGTGAAACGTCGAAAGCTTGCCTGGTTTGGGCATGTAACTCGTCATGACTCCCTTTCGAAAACGATCCTCCAGGGAACAGTCGAAGGTAAACGGAGAAGAGGAAGGCAAAGAAAATCCTGGGCTGATAACATCAAAGAATGGGCAGGACACGGTTTCTCCACACTTGTACGCATTGCTGAGAATAGAGAGCAGTGGAGGACCCTGTCTGCTGATGCTTCCACCATGGCACCCCTACGACCCATGACGGGTTATGGGTTGAGATGATGATGATGATGAATCATCATTATCATCATTCCTTTTATATGATGATCCATGATCATTATAATCCCTGTAATAGTCTTTGTGATAATCATCACGGCCCCTGCCTTTGTGGCCTCCACGATCATGAGGTGAATAACCTCGATAACTCCGACGATAGAATCTTGACGGTGAACGATAGCGAGGGAAGTTATAAGACCCCCGATATTCATGACGAAATTGTGTACGATATCGACCGTCCGTGCTATGTGATCTAGGTCGGTGATCATAAGATCTATGATCTTGGAGCGCTGCGCACGTAGGCATAAGATCTCGTGGACAAGATCGATGGACATCCTTATTCGGAGTGCCGTGACAAACTGTCTACCGTATTTTTCATATTCTGCAATAGAGTTAGGGTGTCTCTCTTGTAAGAAGGATTCTAAATCATGACTGCATGAGGACAGCACCTTATCACGTAGCATGAGATCCATTAACCCCTCATATGATTTGGTAATACCTGATAATTCTATCCATCTATTGAAATAATGTTTAATGGAAGCAATAAATTCCCCAAAGTCAGCGTCCTTACTAGGCTTAGCCATATGGAAACGTTCTCGGAATCCAGATTCAGTTAACTGGAACCGTCTAAGAAGTACTTCTTTTACGACATCAAAATCGTTTCTGCTTTGCTCATCTAGATTCATGAAAACCTTGAGTGAGTCCCCGGTCAAAAAATCAACCAAAAGACTACTCCATCTTTCCTTAGGTATGTTCAAACCTGTAACTTTCATAATAAATCTTGATATGAATGAATCGACGCAATCTCTGGATTGGTCGAAATGTGGCATCTTCAATTTTGGATAAAATACATTTGAATTAGCTGAAGTTCGGGATTGTTGTGATTGCAACCTCGCCAATTCAATAGCCTTTTCTTTCTCAGCATTTAATCTTAAAGTCTCAAGCTCAATAGCATGTTTATGTTCTTGGTCTAATTGAAGTAGTTCCATTCTTCTTATTTGCATTTTCTCTCTATCTAATTCTCTCTCCTTTTCTTGTTGAACTATTTCCTTATCTTTTTGAGCTAATTCCTTTTTTCTCCTTAAGTTCTTTCTGTAATTCAACTTTTTAAGTTATCAATTTTTTCTTGTTGAGCAATTTCATTCTGATTAAGTTCTTTCTGTAATTCTCTTCCAACTTTTTCTTGGTGTGCTACGTTGAGCAATATTAAGTATATTTTTGAGCCAATTTCTTTGAATCTGTGAAAAAAAAATGTTTAAAGTAACATTACAAAAATTTACGATACAAGTCGTCCTAAACTAACATTGAGACAGAGAAATTTTTAGATCACAAACGAATAAAATAGTGACACAAAACGGAAAGTAATTTATTTAAATTAAATGACGTAGGCACGTGACGTCACAACTAGCACAAGCAAAGTGGTTATATGGCTGACTGAAGAAACATTTATATCCTAACTCAAAAGAAAAATTAATAATCAGTTAGATCCTCAGTCAGCAAATATAAGCAATTATCCCTAAAAGTCGTTAAAATTGCTTAAATCTTCTAAAGGAATATAGAAGCAATGATAAGCCCTATCCATCCGTCCCGCGAAGTTACATAAAATACATTGATAGTAAACACGTAATGATAAGTACTAGAACTGCAAAGTAGGACAGACAAGTGACAGTGGAGGAAGAATTGAAGACCAAAACTAGCCAACTGGACAACACAATCTAGTCGAAAGCTCTAATTTAGACAAGAACTTATCTTCATGTGGTCATGCCATAGTGATCCTAAAAATAAACAAGATGCCTCAGCTGTTTGGACTTGTTTTCATAGAGAAGCAGACTTGAACGGTTGAACGAAGATTTTCAAACGTGATATTGAAAGAAATTCTGTTGAAATACTTCCCCGATTGCTCTGGAGGTTTAACAAGTGTATGGATTGTCTCTCTGGTTCTCTGTGCTCGTTCAGGATCACAAATTGAATGACATACGATCGATTTGATTCAGCGACTCAGCGACCGTTAATCGGAGTGAAGACTCGACCTTGACCTTCGTAACTTGATGTGTAAATTTGAGTTGCCAGCTTGGACTTGCGCCTTGAATGAGACTTTCTTGAACTGTTCAATTTCCACTGTTACCTTGTCTGTGACGAACTGTATTGATCTTGAAGTTGTTTCCACTAGAATTTTCCCAACTTGAAGCCTGATTCATGAACATTAGTTCGTTCAATTGGGTAACGGAAAAGATGAATTCTGAAAATTGTCCGAACACTTCTGACACCAGTATGTTACGGTCTCTCGCTGTATCTTTTCTTGCTAGATGTTATTAAAAGATTCAGCACCGTTGGACGTGAGTTTATTGGGTTGCTTGTCAATATTTCAGATATTATAATTCGTCTATTCTAATTCCAGTTTTCTAGTTCGAGTGCAGCGTTAAGCCATTCTGGTGTGATTAAATTATTATTATATTCAGTGTCGTTATTGTATATTAATTCTTCCGCAGTGTTGGTTAGATTATAGTTAGTCTTAGTAATACCTGTGATAATCTGGACTGACCTTGCAAGGATTAATGACCGTCACAGCACATAGTGAGAACTTGCATAATTCAGGCAACCAACAAGTTCCGCTGACGACTGAACAATTTAATATATACTTTTACACAATGGTGTAACAACATTTCAATCATTTAACTTGGCTTCATCATAGTTCTAAGCTCTACACAAAGTTCCTCTCACAGATTTAGCTCGTCTGGGTTAACCGTTAAGTTTATAGCGTAATAGAGTGTGCAACCAACTCCTACCGAATCCGATCCTTAGAATTATTATTCCTTCACAATACTAGTGAGTACCTTATCTGTACATCTATAGATCCTGTCTATGTATCATTAATCAACATCTTTGGCTTGCATCGCCAGGCTTTAACTGCCATACATATAAGTACAAGGTGAACGTAATATGCTTTGTTCGCGATTCTAATCCGGACTCTACCTGGTCCTATAATCAATTTTGATACGGATCCTTACGCTATCTTACACTTTCCAGTGGATCTACCGTTCCACATATATATTTAATCAGTGGCTATGCCACATATTCAAACACGATCCTTAAGTGGTTTTACCACACATTCCAACACTGCCGTTCGGCTCAATGGCCACACATAGACTAGAATGTAACTAGGCTAGACGCGTCATACATCGATTTGCGCGATTTCTGGTCTTATTCAATTGAGGAGTTCCGTGGTGCGGGCATGCGAATGCTGCAGTCATTCACATGTCTGCAAGCCGCGAAACAGTCCTCAACAGAAATGTCAGTAGATTCATCTAAAATGATGGCATATTTCTTGTTCTGAAAGTCATCAATGAGATCAGTTTTCAGTGCAGGCGAAATGATGTTTTTGACTAAGCATGCACATTTACTTCAGTGTAACTTTATGTGCTCCAGTGTACTCTCATGCCCATGTGCTATCATGATTTTACTCAGGTGGTCAACTGTACGTATCGCACAATGGCACGTCATGCTTACAGCAATTTGCAGCTCTACTGCCTTAACTTTATCCGTATCTTGTCTAGGAGTCTTTCTTACATTAAGTTGCGTCTGGCCTTGTAATGGAGTTCTCCGCTTGTGTTTCTCCGATTTTTCATGATTTGAGAGGTTGCTAATTCTTGGTAAAATGTTGCACTTGCACAATTTACAATAAGCTGCATCCGACCCATCAGCAGCCTTTTGGACCCATACAAATGTTCTTCCCATTTGCTTTTGTACTTACGACTGCTATCGTAAGAAGCTTTCCATTTACAGTATTTGACAACATGGCCATGACTGTTGATAATAAATAATTTATAAAAACAGCCGAAGTTTCACCACAAAACGTTATTACATATAGAAAGTACACTTCACGGCAGATAAGTATGCTTATAAATAATTATAAATCACATCCAAACACTTCGGAGGTCCGAGACACCAGACAAACTGGAGCGACGGTTGGCTATTTTATTTATTTTTTGCCTTCTTCTGGCGAGGCTCGTTCCTTTCAACCTATTTGGTTATATCAGAGCCCCGGTTGGCGCCTTTTTGCCCAGATTCTTGGCGGCAAAAATATTGTCAATGACCAAAAAACATTTCTCTTAAAGGAAAATGATTTCGAAAAAGGATGGTTTGTAATTTTCGTGCAGATAATTTTAGCATGTAAATAAGCCAAGAAAAAGCCAAAAAGCCAAATGAATTTTCTAACGCCAATCACATTTTTAAAAAGCCAGATTTCTGAAATCTGGCTTTAAAAAAGCCAATATGACAACCCTGATCTTGGTTGGTGATGGTATTCGGCCAAAAGATTCGTAGAATTTTTCTTAGGCACGTTGTGTGAAAAGTGGACAATTTTGACATTTCTTTCTCTGTAACTCTCCAGCTCTCCGCGCCATAGAGAAGCACAGAAAGCACACAGCTCTGATATAATCCTAATTTTGTGCTTGTGCTGTACTGAGAGGACTTCCAGATGTTGTTTAGACTAAAAAAGGCTGTTCTTGCTTTGTTCATTGTTGTTAATGTCTTTGCTTGCTCCGCCATCTGGTGTTACTATGCATCCTAGGTATGTGAAGGCATCTGTCTGTTCCAGTTGCTGATTCCTTACTGATATGGGCTCAGGGTTGCTCACATTGAGCGTCATGACCTCTGTCTTCTTTAGGTTGATGTTCAAGCCCACCTGCTGGCTATACTTATTAAGTCTATCCGTTTTTTCCTGGATGTGTTGATGTGAATGTGCTAGCAGTGCAATGTCATCTGCATATTCTAGATCTTCCAATGTAGAAAATGTAGTACATATTATTCCTCTTGGATTGCCCTCTGTTGTCTGGCGCATCACCAAGTCTATGACTGTTAAAAATAGAGTGGTTGATAAGGGGCATCCCTGTCGTACTCCTGTCTTCACTTCAAAGGTTAGGTTGCTCTGCCCAATGCTACACGTAAAGTTGGCATAAATGCTTTTTATAATTGACACTATACAGCTTGGAATTCCATAAGCCCTCAGTATTTTCCATAAACTGTCCCTATGTATACTGTCAAAAGCCTTTTCAAAATCAACGAAATTAATGTACAGCTGTCTTTGCCATTCTGAGCACTGCTCTATAATGTTCCTGAGGGTAAATATATGATCTACACATCTTCTGTTCTTTCTAAATCCTGCTTGTTCTTTCCTCAGTTTGTGGTCTACTGCTTTTGAGATTCTCTGTATAATTATCCTGCCTAGAATTTTGCTGGGAACTGAGAGAAGAGTTATTCCTCTCCAATTATTGCAGTCTGCAAGATCTCCCTTCTTGGGCAATTTGACAATTATTCCTTTTCTCCACTCTGTTGGTGTTGTCCCTGTTTTCTAGACTTGTGCAAATAGCGGTTCTAATAGTTCTGCTGCTAGCTCTGGGTCTGTCAGGAACATTCAATTGTGTCTCTGGTGGTTCCTTATTCAGAGTTTCTCTGAAATGCTCTGCCCATCTTGTTTCCTGTCCCTCTACTGTCGTGAAGAGATTTCCGTGCTTATCTCTTACTAATGTAATATTGTTTGCACTTCGTTTTCCACTGATGATTTTAGTTATTTTGTATACTGTGCTTTGTTCATTTCGCAGTGCTGACTCTTCTGCTTGCCTTGCAAGTGTAGCCGTGCACATCGTTGTTTCTTTGGAAACAGGCTATTTTCTAACCAAAGAAAAATAAAACCCAGATTAGCATATAAATTTCTACTTTCCTAGAAACAGATTACATTTTAATTAGGCTAAGAGTCGCGTTACGTGTCAAAAATTAGTCACGTGATTTTTTTTACCCAATCGTGAGCTCAGAAAATTTAGAACAGACGCGATTTCCCCAGCGGCCGAGAACCCGAAAGTCAGTATGCGTGCCTAGCTTGAGAGACAAGCAGATGTGTCTGAACGCAGTGGTTTACTGCAATCAAGATTTTTCTAAATTGTGAGATTAGAAAATCTGAAGTTTGTCGTGCTTTAATTTCAAAGTGTACTTATCTGTGTTTAAATTCCGAACTGGAAGACAGTAAGTTGTTACCATAATTATCCTATAATATTTGACAGGTCGAGACAGGATGGTTTTTGCAAATCTAAAGGAAAAATCATGGCGGTATGAACCAGAGCTATTGAATAAATGAACAAGCAGAGTGATGAACTGCAAACATATACTTACTCATTAAATGGTATTGAGCAGGGATGAATTTTCCTCAAATGTTGAATCTGAGTGATTCACATGATGTCAGTCCCCTACGCTATGTTAATGAAAGCAATGCACCATGGTATTTGAATGAAATATACTGTTGAGTTGAATAAAATTCACGTTGAGACCAAAGAGAGGTCGTCCATTTATATACCTTGCTACAAATATATGTTGTAAAGGAAGGAAGGAATGTCTGTTAAGAAAACTATAATGCTTTATGAACTGCTCCTAACTAATACACCTTAGAGGATCGTCCCAGAACCTGGTGAACTCCTGTAAGACTGTAGGAGAGAAATTTCAATCTCTAGCGTACAAGCAGTTATGGGCTATTATGAAAAATATGGGATTTCCAAACCACCTTATACAACTCATCGCACTGCTGTACCAAGAACAACAGGCAGCCGTAAGAATAGAGGGGGAAACATCAGAATGGTTTGAAGTACAGAAAGGAGTAAGACAAGGCTGTACCCTTTCCCCTTACCTGTTTAACATTTATGCCGAGAATATCATGAGAAACGTAAGAGATGACCAAAAAACACAGCGAGGCCCAGAATCTATACCTAAACACCAAGAAGACCAAAGTATTGACAACAGACAAAGTAAAGACCAAACCAGAAATTGAAATTGATAACGAAGAACTGGAAAGTGTCAATGAATTCGAATACTTAGGATCAATCATTAACAGCTCTGGCGACTGTGCAGTAGAAATTAAAAGAAGACTTGCAATTGCTTCACATAAGCTAATACAGATGAAAAACCTATGGCAAGGCACAAGCAAAGAAACAAAGTTACAACTGATCAGAGCATGTATATTCCCAGTAGCAACATACGGCTGCGAGACTTGGACACTCAATAAAACAGTTGCAAAAAAGATTACATCATTCGAAATGAAATGCTACAGAAGGATGTTGAGAATACCCTGGACAGAAAAAAAGACCAACAGAGAAGTACTGCACTCACTAAACGTACAGGAACATTGGCTCCTAAATACCATCGCAATAAGGAAGCTGAAATTTTTCGGTCATATAAAAAGACATAATAGTCTGGAAAAAACAGTGATGGAAGGCATGGTCCCTGGAAAAAGGGGAAGGGGTCGACCTAGACGACGGTGGACCCAGGACATCACAGAGAGTCTGAACTTGTCTTTGGCTGATGCAGGTCGACTTGCCCAGAATCGTGATGCGTTCAGAGCAGCTGTAATGGAGACAACGTTCTGGAAAGAATACGTCACATGATGAGCGAACAAGCTAGTTTAGCAATCTAACACTCTCTGTACAAACAGCAACCCCCAACTACCTACCCGGCCACATAATACTATATGGTGCCTAGTGACCAGTCCTCTATAACGAGCAGGAAAACAAGCATAAGCATTAACAAAAGATGGAACAACTACTAGAGAATTTCCAACAACTAGGGGTAGAACAACAGCAGCAACCGCAAAACCAATCCACACATGTACAACCACCACAGCCCCAAGGCAATCAGAATATGGAAGGACCCACAAATTTAGCGCTACAGCTCATCACCGAAAACTTACACAAAGCTGACAACTACGCAAAATACACCCAAGTCAGATCCATCGTACAACCGTTCGATGGAGACAAGAAAAGATTCAGAAGATGGTTGGCTGACATAGAACAATTTGCGTCAATAGCAGAGGCAATAACTGATGAAGAGAAAAAGAAAATCGCTCTGTTAAGCTCTGATTCATTAGTGACTGATTTCTTGAGAAGGAGGTCCCAGCAGTACCCCACAGAGACCTACGACTCCCTTCGAAAAGAGCTAATCCAGAGGTATGGCGAAATCATAGACAAAATGCACGCTTGGTCAGTCCTTAGAAGCATGAAACAGGAAAGATATGAATCGGTACAGCTTTTTGGAGATAGATTCCTCAATATGGCAGAAGAGGCGTTTTGTGGAGAAATACCTACCACACCTGATGTGGATATACAGCTGGTAGGGATATTTGTTGATGGCCTTAGAGCAGACAATATCAGAATGCATCTCCTTAGAAAAGACACGAAAACAATTGCTGAAACAATCCAAGCAGCAATACAGGAAGAAAATCTTCGCCGAAGGTTCAAACAAAGAATAGGTAGAGAACCCCGAATGGATCATAGGGACGATACTGAACATGAACCTATGGAGGTTGACCATGCCACGAGGCAATGAGCTCACCCACGATACCAAAATGATAGGACACGCACCTATAGACCCCCTGCACAGAGGCCAAATAATGTGCATAATGTAAATACAATGGGATGCTTTACATGTGGGAGAATTGGACATAGCTATAAGTCCTGTACGGTAAACTACGCCAATACACCACCCAGAAGAGAGGGCACTTACCAACAACAACAACCCACACCACCCCGACGTGATTATACCAGACATCGATACACCAGAGGCACACCTCAACCCCTCATGCGTCAGGGAAACGGACGTGCCACTCACTAAGCAGGACCGTTAGTGAGGGTAACCACCATAGAAACTGGTCCAAAACAAAAGAAACAACACAGAACAGAAATTGTCAAGTGAGCCCATCCAGAAAAATACATAATGAAGAAATGCTGAATGATGGAACCAAAATACATCCGGACCCCAGTTCCTGCATCATGTCAATACAGGGCCAACAGTATAGAGCACTGGTGGATACAGGTGCATCCATCAGCCTTATTAGGTTCCAGCTGTTTAAGAAGATTCAACCTTTGGTACGATTCCAACCGTCCAAAACACACCTAGCTTCAGTCACAGGACAAAGACTAAAATCAGTTGGGACAGCATGGGTAAAATTTTCCTTAGGTGAGACAAATTTTGAACACCCATTTGTCATTACAAAAGGCATGTCTAGAAACCTTATCCTAGGGAGAGATTTCTTTAACAAACACAAAGTTCGAATATACTATGACTTCCAGAAAATCAAAGTCAACAATATTTACATTGATCTCCAGGACGATATCCACATCGCTTTTTTGGTAAGGCTCACAGCTCCCATAACGGTAGCCCCAAACTCCCTAGTTATAGCAAAAGGCAGAGTAAAAAATTCTGAGTACACCACACCAGGGCAATCAATCCAAATACAGCCCCTAGCAGAAGAAAGTATTATCGATGACCCATTGTTGCAAATTACAGAGGGAATCGCTGAAGTCTCGAAGTCCAGAGATTTCCCCATCATGATATTGAATATGTCAGGAAAAACTACCACTATAAATAGAGGCACAATTGTAGCACAGGTGGATAAGTCAACTTTAAGACAAACTACAACCAATAGAGACCATTCACAAATTGTCTCAAACACTCTCACTGGACATAGTGCATGAAATCGCAGTACAAATAACCATGGCACACAAAAAGTAAACAGCTATAGTTCCTATAGAAAAATATACAGAAATACCAGCCACAGTTCTTTTACACCACAGCATACCCTATCCGGAAGGCAGAAACGAACCAGTCCATATATAAGAAGAGTAAGGCCACGGTATGAAAATGACTATAATCACTCATTTTTGCGCCCCAACACACCAAGAGAAAAGATGAAGTGCTGTATATCACAGAGAAACAGAGATTGTCCTGCCAGGAGGATATCCGAAGCTACAGGACAGAGATACATGCCCAATGGAGTATCTATATAATGCAGAAACAGGCGGATATGATGCAGTCCCAAAACCAATTGAACGTCCCGAGGAAAAGGAAGAATTCTTATATGACTCCACCACAGGAGGATACTATAGCAGCAAGGTTGAAAACGGCAAGAAAAATAAAATTGCACCCACAGAAAGAAGACAGCCCTATAGCACAAGAGAAAGACATATAGTAACGCACGCGGATAGGCGCAGTTACGGCAGCAATAATCAGAAACAATGGCACAATAATGACTACCCCAGAAATAAAACAAGAAATGTATATACAGTAAATGCAGTGACAAATGAAAATGCACACAGCAGATGGCAGAGGGAACAATACAAAAAACAGCCCAACGAACGGCAAAGAAGTACTCAAAAGAAAGCCACATACCAGGAGCAGAGATGTTCACAAGATGCAAGAAAAATGCCCCAATACTACGGGAAAGAAACAGAGGCATCAAGACAGACCAGAAATATCATAGCAGACCATAAATACAGAAAGAGGGTATCCCAGTTACTAGCAACCCTGAACACAACAGAAGAAAATAGGCCACGATTGAAAACGTTTGTGGAAAAACACCAGGACGTATTTGCACTCAACGACATGGAATTAGGCAGAACAAACACTGTCACAATGGACATACAAACAACAACAGAGAAACCAATACACCTCAAACCCTACCATACGCCTTTGAAAAACAGAGAACTGGTGGAGGGGGCTATAAATGAAATGCTACAGGCAGGAATCATCGAAAGATCCAGATCCCAGTGGTCCTCCCCCATAGTGATAGTATCCAAAAAGATGGTTCCAGTCGCTTTTGTTGTGACTACCGTGCCCTGAACAAAATCACAAAAGTCATTTCCTACCCCTTGCCCAGAATAGACGATCTACTTGCGACGTTGGGAAAGTCTACCTACTTCACCACACTTGATGCAAGGTCAGGCTTTTGGTGCATCCCCATGACACCTGAGGCAAAACAGAAATCCACATTCTGTTCGCACGTCGGTAGTGTCTCTTGGAATGTGATGCCATTTGGTCTAAAAGGATCGCCAGCAACAAATATGTCACTCATGGACGAAGTGTTAAAGGGTTTACAACCATTCGCCCTAGCATATATGACGATATACTGATACATACCGCAGGCACGATAGAAGACCACCTTCGCAAGGTAGAAATAGTCTTCGATAGACTCAGGCACCACCAAATAAAGTTAAAACTGTCGAAGTGTGAATTTCTTAAGACAGAAACTAAATATTTAGGCTTCATCATCAATAGAGATGGTATCAGACCAGATGAGGACAAGGTTAACGCCATAAGAGAGATGCCAAGCCCCAAGACAGTCAGACAAACACGTTCTTTTATCGGTTCAGTGGGATACTATAGGCGCCATATCATAAATTTCTCCAGAGCAGCTGAACCATTAATAGCCCTTACCCGCAAGTATGCGCGTTTCAGGTGGACAGAGGAATGCCAGAAATCTTTTGAATATCTTAAAAATGCCCTAACCACCATCCCGCTTCTTGGACATCCAGACATTTCTCAGCCCATGATACTATACACCGACGCCTCGGACAACGCAATCGGTGCGTGTTTGGTGCAACCAGTACTAGAAGATGAAACACCCATCCTACCAAACATCCTCAATGAAAAACCCATTGCATTCCTATCCCACGCATTGTCAAAGTCACAGATACGGTGGACTACCACTGAGAAAGAAGCATATGCCATCCACTATGCAGTACAGAAATTGGACTTTTATGTCAGGGGAACTAAACTCATTATACGAACTGATCATCAGCCTTTAGTTAACTGGCTCACCAAAACACAAGAACAGCCTAAGAAGTTACAGACATGGTCAATGAATTTGCAGTCATACGACACCACTATCGAATATATCCCAGGCACATTGAACACCTGCGCAGACCTTCTATCAAGAATAAAATATGATGATGAAACAGAGGTGAAAACAAACGGAGTCAAAAATGATGGCACATCCTCAGAAATTGACGATAATGCTAAAGAAATCAATGTAATTACCTCACCAGAATCAAGAACTACCTCAAATTCCTCATCCCAAGTAGAGGAAGACAGTCAAGATAAGTTTGACATTCGGTTAGAACAAGCAAAAGATCCAGAAATTGTCAGGCTGCTCACATACGTCCAGAAAAACCCAACAAAAAGTAAAGATTTTACAGTACACCCAACGGATGGAGCTCTATATTATATCGATCATAAACAAGAAGGGACACTAAGAAAAGTCATTCCAACATATATAATCCCAGAAGTATTGCTACAGTTCCATGATAACAACGGACACATGGGAAGAGACAAAATCATTGATATCATAAAGAGAAGATATTATTGGCAAACCATGTATAAGGACATTACAGAATACGTGGCCAGCTGCAGAACATGTAAATTGCGAAACATGAAGCCACATCTAATTCCCCTTCAAGAAATGCAACCTTCCCATTATCCTATGCAAACAGTAAGCATTGACATATCAGGTCCCTACCCAATCACCCAATCAGGCAACAAATACCTCCTGCACATAGTTGACCAATACTCTGTTTGGCCAGAAAGCTACCCACTCAGTGATGCCACATCGCAGTCCATCACGCAAATTTTTTTACAAGAATTCATTCCCAGGCATGTCTGTCCAAAAAGAATCATTTCGGATAACGGTAAACAGTTTATCGGTAACCCATTTAAAGCCACCTTACACCAGCTGAATATCGAGCATACTACAACTAGTTACTATTGTCCTAATGCAAATGGCAGAAATGAACGCATGCATGCCACTCTACATGATATTATTAGCAAATTTATCAAGGGGAATCACCAATACTGGGACCTATATATTAACCAAGCTCTTGAAGCCATTCGAGTAAACATGAACGATACCACAGGGATGTCACCATTTTACATGCTGTACGGAAGGGAGCCAAACTTTCCTTTAGACAACCTCCTTCGTTCACAGCGAAAATATATGGGAGAAGACCCCATAGAAATAATTCTTAAAGAAAAGCAAAAAGCTCACCAGATTGCACACCATAATACGCAGAAGGCATATTACAAAAAGCAGAAACAACATGATAAATCAGCCAAGCTACCAACGTTCAAAATAGGAGACAGAGTATACTACAAGAAACATGTCCGCAGCTCAAAATTCGACGACCGATGGTTAGATGGATACAAAATTACAGAACGAACGACGCCTGTAAACTTCAATATCTGGAATGAAGAGAAAAACCACAGAACAAAAGCTCATGCAAAACAACTCAGGATCGATAATCACAGACCCATTACACCTCTGACTACAACTACCAGACCAGTCAGAAAAGCCACCCTACATTATAATCCATCCAGTACAGAGTCGACGGACTTATCAGAGTCGGAGACGACAGACTCTGAATTCTACCAGTACGACCACGTACCCAGACCACCCACTGACGCAATACATCGAGCAAGACAACAACGAGACTCATCTGAAAGCGAAGAAGATATCCCACAGGCAGAATTACGAAATCGGCTCCAAGACAGAGACCTGCGTATTAGAAATGAAGAAATCATGCCTCAAACATCAAGAGATGACAATACCAAGTCAACGTTTATCCACATTCAAACTTACTCCCGCAGTGACCATTCGTCAGTCGATACGTACCACACTCCCAGTTCAGGCAGCTCCAGTTGGAATACTAGTGACAACCAAACACTGCTATACCAAAAGAACAAGGTTGGTCGTTCTAAACAATCAGATCCTGAAGAAACTATCCCCAAGCAGTTTGTTGAACCATATACCACCATTCTTTATGGAGACGAAACGGAACAAGAAATGAGAGAAAACAGTGTCAACCCCAGTGCAGTTTTGTCAGACCCCAATGAACAAAATGACAGAAATGGTGGATGTATATGAACGAGAAACAGACATTGATTCACCAGACCCAGCTAGTACTATTGAAACTAGTGATACAGATAGCACCTTATTTGTACCAGCCAGCTCCAGTGTCAAACGCGCCTATAAAACAGAATCTGATGACTCACCTCCTGTCATCAAGATTCCTCGCATGCCGCAGAACCATATCAGACGAAAAATTTTGAAGAAACGTAGGCATGTTTCGAAACCAAGCCGAGAGGTACTAGCCATACATCCCCAGGCCACAGCACAGTCGGTACCATTTTCTTCAGCTTACCACCAACCTGTCAAAAGCAACAGTGTGCAAATTACTGTGCCCACTGTAAACAGTGTTAACATACCGCAGAACCAGGTCAGACGAAAAATCAAGGCGAAACATACACCTACTTCCAAATCAAAAAATGTTAAACCATCACCGCATTCGTTGATGTCCTCAGCGCCCCAACGAACAGTTAATATCGTTTCACCTATTGCACCCACGGTTACTCAATATGATGCTCGCCTATCCAGTCGGGAAATCACAATGCTCGAAATGATGAAAGAAATGGCGAAACTTCTATAAACACAACCATGTGTTCAAGTGCATGCCCATCCATGCACAGTCAACGCAAATGTGAACTTACTGTTTAACAATGTTCTAACTTTCCCATGTACTATATTTTCAGACTATAATTGACAGTTCTAGATGACTTAGTCCCAGTGTGAGATGTCAAAGCCTAACTAAGAAAGTTTTTCCCAGCCATACTAATACTAATGACCAGAGAACACTCAAGAACAGCCCACAGATGATCTTAATTAGACATTTTATGGTTTTGTAAAATAAAAATGAAAAAACTGACAAGATACTGTGTTACGAGTTTACAGACACACTCATTAGTCACAGACAGTTTTTGATGTTTAGAATGTTAACTTACACAACCTCACTTATAGAACATGTATCCCACTGATTCTGTTGTAACATTGATATATACTTTTGTAACTGATCATATTCCACGCTTCATTCACTAGACTTCTTGTCCTTACAGTTCCAGAGCCCAGTAATTTCTGTTGCATGCATCTTAGTGCATATTCATACAGGCACCCTTGCATGAGAAATGTTCTTCTTATCTGATACTAATATCTTTGTTCCCAGTTATCTTAACTCATCTATTATCTATCACTTCGATCCATCGCACTGATCCCACTATGATATCTACTTAACAGCATAATTAGTCACATTATAACAAATATCATACCCAAAATTATTATTGCATGCTATCCTCTTTTCTCCACAGGTGTATTTATTTTAGCATGTATACGAAATTTGTTTAAAATTATTACACTTTGCACAAGAAATTGTATATCCAACCTTAGATTCACTATTGTAAGATTTTCCTCACTCCACTATCACACCTCCTTAACTTACTATTTTCCTTTCCACTATTTTGAGACGACATTCTAGACTTATGAGCTTTTCTATCCAAATCATTTTCCATCCCTTCGAATTACAATAATCTTGTAATCAGGAGATCTTAAATTTTCCCCTATCTATCAAGAACTTACAGTACCCTCTCCTCACTCCTTATTGACAGCAGCCACTACTATGTTAATTCTTTTCTGACCTTACCTATTGCTTGCAGCCCTATTGTTTAGAGTTGGTAGTATCTCTAGTGTTTAGTAAACTGATTATTATCATTCTCCTGTAATTGTGATACATTGACAGAAAAGAATTGAAATTTTGATATATTGAAAAGAAAAAAATTTGCAAACCAGAAAAGATGAACAAAACAGAAAATGCAAAGAAAAGAAATCAAACAGAAAAGAAATGAAACTGAATAATGAAAAGAGAAAAGACATAAAAATAAAAAATAAAAAGAAAAAACATTTTGAATGTTTTTATAGGATATGTTATATGTTTACATGCCACCCTCACACATTTTGATGACACTATAGGCCAATGACATATAACATTGACCGCCCTGATGTTAGCAGCTGACATAGAAGAAAAGAAAAAAATAAATCACCACATCAGAGTGAGCAACTAGTTTTTGCTCATACTGCCTATGCCAGTCATACCCCTATCAGCATGATCTCTGCAGATGACACCCCAGCAGTATTCTGTTAATACTGTATAAGCATTTGTATATGCTGACCCCAGATTGAATAAATTGCAACTATTTGTTGATGCTGCCTTTGCCCCATGTTAAAAATAGCATTTGCACATGCTGACTTAGCAAATGAAATACCCTTCTATAGCATTTATGTATGCTGACCCCAGATTTGAACACCCCATTACCAGATGATAACCACTCATTGCACATGAGAGGAAGAAGCAACTGTTTAGTGATGATGAAGATGCCATTTTCTATTATGGTGAAACTTTATGTTGACACAACTAATGTTTTGTTGTGCGGTTTATGCACTAATGCCCACATTGGGATGGGATAATGAATAATTTTAAGTTGTTACGAAATAACAGAGAAAATAATTGAAATTTTCTGGAATCTATGAACATAGAACAAATCAGGGAATATGATTGCTGCATATGAGAACCATAAATGTATGGATTATCATTGGACAAGAGACACAAATGAATTATGATAATCCTATGGAACCAAAGGTGTTAAGGACACAATAGAGATTAAACGAAAAGAAAAAAAAAAGATTGAATGCTGATGCACCCAGAAAATAATGGAACTATACGAGATTTGGATCACCCATGGACAAAGGATATACAAATGGAGCATGCATATCCCATGGAACCACAGAGGTTATGGACAAAATAATAAAATAATGGAATGAAATGATTATATATTATATATAAGAGACAAGAGATTGTGTAATATCTCCACATTTTGGGAGAAGACAATTTTTGATACGTTTGCCACTTGCCTTATATTGTGAACCTGATGGAATGCACATAACTATTGCTTGCCAATGATTATATTGAAATGGTTATGGTATTTTAAACTAAATAATAAAACAAACCAGATGATTGAAATATGATTGAGACATTGTGACAATACTGAGATTGGATCGCCCTTATGATATACGGACCAAAAACAATGTAACCCCACGGACTGACGTATCCTGGATATATATACATTGGATAGATATAAAATAATAAAGAATACCTGGATTGGAAATACATGTTGCTGATTTAGGAATAACATGATATACATACCCCACAATACATAATAAATAACAGGAGAAGTTTGAAGGTGAGGACCTTAGACTGCCCATCTGGCTGTATTCACCAGATGTTATAAACACCGCACGGCTCTGACAAACCTTCGACCTGCGAAGGCAGAGCTGGTGTTGACAATCCTGCACATAATGTACACAATTTTTTCATCTCATATTGTCAAAAAGTTCTGACATCTCAGTTTATTGTTCCATAAATAATTGTTTGATGTGTTTTTGATAAATGTATTGCTAGATAAGGTACATAGGAAGTTACTAAGGATGAATTCTCAAGATAACAGGAAGACTAGAAGGGATTCAATGATATTGGAACACCATAAATGATAAATTTGACAATGGTAAACTGTATACAAGGATGCTTTGAGAGTGACAACATGGATACATATTGTCAAGAGTATAAGCAGTTGTCTCAACAGAGAAAATAAAGTAATACGGAACCCAATGTAGAAAGTTCATGAAAATTCATGAAGATTTGAAAATATAATTTCCTTTCCCGTTGTATTTCATTATATGATAGTAACATAATTCGTCTGTTGTTTGCTGAATAATTTGATGTTTGAAAATTGATGAATTGTAAGTCAAAAAAGATCTTTGAAAAAAATAATATTTCTAGGAAAGAGTTCACATGGAAAATACTGTGTTGACAGAAAAGAAGGAATGATTAGAAATAACTGACTTATAGACAGGATCACCACCAAACGTATAACTCACATATTTTGGAGAAAAACAGTGCATTTTGAAAAAAAAAATAACATATAGAACATTTTCTACAGTGATGGACACTTGAAACGCACCCATACTGGAATAACTTGGAGAATATTTACTACAGGAAGAAAATTCAGATACAAATTAATAAAGATTGGCCATGAGGTTTTGAGTATTTGCATTGTGTAAAATATGATTGCATATAAAAATGATGCTTGTTATATTATCGTTTGAAAATATATGCACATTATGTCTAGAGATGTTTTCCACATGTAATGATGAGTACCCATGAGAACATTGGTTATTTTATGAAGGTGGACTACCATTACCATAAGGATTTGGAGATTTTGGACATTTCTTGGAATATTGCAGAGTACTTGGAAACTAAAATAAATAAGTACGCCAGGAAGAATAAAAAATTTTTTTGAAGTACTTGGAGACTTATAATATGGAACCAATAACAGAGAAGAGATAACACCCCCACCATATCTAAGAGAATGTAGTCAACTATATTTTTGAACGAAATGAAATAGATTATGATAATGCAACTAAGTTATGCAAATATGATATACTATTGCTCATATTTCCCAATGTTGCCACTCGTCACATTTTTTGAGTGATGACCTTATGGATGTTTTGAAAATTTGGTTGACCACTGTTGCCAATTGGTAAATTTGGTTGAAATATGTATTGATATGAAAGATAGTTTGCAATTTTTGAGATGATGTCCATTAATAAGGCCGATTTAAGGAAGACAGTCCCATATATACATATAGGAACCCAGGTTTAGGAATTAGTTTAAATTTTTCTGAAATATTTTTGGATTTAGAAAATTTTTTGAACTTTAAATTTTTCTGAAAATTTTTTTTGAACTTAGGAAATTTGGGATATTTTTTTAAGATTTGATAGTACTCAAATGTCTCCCTATGGGATACATTTGCAGGACCCCGGGATCTATATGTAGCCGTGTACATCGTTGTTTCTTTGGAAACAGGCTATTTTCTAACCAAAGAAAAATAAAACCCAGATTAGCATATAAATTTCTACTTTCCTAGAAACAGATTAAATTTTAATTAGGCTAAGAGTCGCGTTACGTGTCAAAAATTAGTCACGTGATTTTTTTACCCAATCGTGAGCTCAGAAAATTTAGAACAGACGCGATTTCCCCAGCGGCCGAGAACCCGAAAGTCAGTATGCGTGCCTAGCTTGAGAGACAAGCAGATGTGTCTGAACGCAGTGGTTTACTGCAATCAAGATTTTTCTAAATTGTGAGATTAGAAAATCTGAAGTTTGTCGTGCTTTAATTTCAAAGTGTACTTATCTGTGTTTAAATTCCGAACTGGAAGACAGTAAGTTGTTACCATAATTATCCTATAATATTTGACAGGTCGAGACAGGATGGTTTTTGCAAATCTAAAGGAAAAATCATGGCGGTATGAACCAGAGCTATTGAATAAATGAACAAGCAGAGTGATGAACTGCAAACATATACTTACTCATTAAATGGTATTGAGCAGGGATGAATTTTCCTCAAATGTTGAATCTGAGTGATTCACATGATGTCAGTCCCCTACGCTATGTTAATGAAAGCAATGTACCATGGTATTTGAATGAAATATACTGTTAACCTTCACGCCATTATGTATATAAGTTGAGTTGAATAAAATTCACGTTGAGACCAAAGAGAGGTCGTCCATTTATATACCTTGCTACAAATATATGTTGTAAAGGAAGGAAGGAATGTCTGTTAAGAAAACTATAATGCTTTATGAACTGCTCCTAACTAATACACCTTAGAGGATCGTCCCAGAACCTGGTGAACTCCTGTAAGACTGTAGGAGAGAAATTTCAATCTCTAGCGTACAAGCTAGTTTAGCAATCTAACACTCTCTGTACAAACAGCAACCCCCAACTACCTACCCGGCTACACAAGGTCATCCAGAAACGTCCTTTTGTTAGCACGGGTTTGACGTTTAACTTCCTTGTCCATCTGACTGTACTGTTCACTATATATTGCCTTCAATCTGGGAGACTTAGCTTCTGTTTTCTTTCTTTTCATTTCCCTTCTCTTCGCTATGGTGTTTAGCGTATCTGGTGTTATCCAGTTTTGGCTCTTTCTTTCCTGGAATCCCAAGCATGACTTGCTGCTCTCCTTGTATATTGTTGAGATGGTGTTGAATCTCTGGTCAACATCATCAGTCTCTGTTCTTTCCTGGCTTTTGATAATCTCATATCTTCTCTTCACGTCGACCACGAAAGCTTTTCTGGTGAGGGGATCCTTCAGTTTTGTGATGTTGTATCTTTTCTGCTTGACTGCAACTGGTCCAGCAGCTCTGAGTTTCACTTTCAGTCTTGCTACTACTAGGTGATGATCACTTCCCACATCTGCGCCTCTTCTTACTTTCACGTCTTGTAGTGCATGTCTCCATCTGCCATTGATCATTATGTGATCTATCTGGTTTCTGTCTCGTCCGTTTGGTGATTCCCATGTTAACTTGTGCACTTCCTTGTGTGGAAAAAGTGTTTCCTCCAATGACCAGGTTGTTAATACTGCAGAAGCTTATTAATTTGTCCCCATTCTCATTTGCTGTGCCACTGCCGCATTTCCCCATTACTCTTTCGTTATAATTATTGTGTGCTCCCACTTTCGCATTTAGGTCTCCCATATTGAGATCGTACCTGGGTGTAGTTTCCATTTCTTGTTGTACCTGTTGATAGAACTTGTCCTTGATCTCTTCATCGCTGTTGTTTGTTGGTGCATAGCATTGTATAATTGTGGTGTTGGTGAACCTCCCTCTCAGTCTTGCTCTTATCAGTCTGTTGTTGATGGGTTTCCATTCCAGTAAAGACCTTTCCATTCCTTTCTTCAGGATAATGGCTACACCTTCGTTGTGCTGACCATCCTCTCTGCCAGAATAAAGTACTGTTTCCCCTGTAGCTGTTTTTTATTCTCCCCTTACCTGTCCATCTGCTCTCGCTTATTCCCAGGATATGTATCTTGTAGTTCCTCATCTCTGCTGTGATTTGTCTCAGCTTTCCTGCTTCATTCATAGTTCTGACGTTCCAAAAACCAATTCTGGTTTCGTGTTTTGCGGTCGGGGCATCCGTTTTCATGCCAGTTGCTTCCTTTCGGCTTTCACCACTGTCAGTCATACGAGCCTGAGACTCCGGATGTCCGACCCGCAGCAAAGTTTTTCCATTTATTGTTGTTTCCGTCACATGTGCGATTTTTTACATAGACAGGGGTGTCGGCCCTGTGCTAAAACCCCCAGCCTGGAGGACCAGAGTACCAGCTTTTGTCTGACCCCTACCCACGCAGACCAGTCCAGCTTGGTTGAACCTACCAGGAGTAAATCTCCAACTGGCATAGCTCTGGGAATTGTCAGGGTACACAAGCTGCCATACCGCTACAAGGTATAGGTACCATTGATGGCAGTTACCATTCTCACCTTAACCCAATATAGCTGGTTTGGGCTAGAGTTAAAGGGCAAGTGGCCGCCCAGAACACCACTTTTAAAATGTGCGATGTTAAAGACATGACTCGTGAGGCCCTTTCACGAATAGACACAGAGTACTGGGCTAAATGTGAAGAACACGTGCTACAGGAAGAAAAAGATTACTGGCAGCGAGATGGCTTGCAGTTTATCCAACCAATAACTGTTGTGAACTTATTGGAGTCGTCCAATTCGGAATGAGGCACGTCGATCGCATTCCTACGTTTGTGATAAACTAATTTCATATGCCAATCTATAATAACACATAAACAGTTACGATTCGTCATAGCTTCCTGATGATTTACTGCTATCATGGTTCATTATCAGAACATCATTCCTCGTATCAAAATCACGTGAACAACCAATCACACATTTAAGACACGCCTTTGAACCGTCTTGTCGCACAAATATTGTGATTTACTGTAAGAATTAATGTTACGGGCAGATTTAGGCAAATGTTCCAAGAAGATCAAAGAAAATCGCCATTTTGCAAATTTCGCGACAGCTGTGGATGTAATGATCGCAAAATCTTAACTGCATGCAAAAATTCATGTCCATACAACAAACAGTTCTGGAGAAAATTGACGCTTTCTGTGGGCACGAATTTCCGAACGGACTATAGATGATTGATTGTCTCCAGACAGCAATCGTGAATAACCTCAGACCAGGGTTTCTTAACCGGAGTTCCGCAAGAAGTTGTTGGGAGTTCCACTTGAAAAAAAAAAAACAAACAAACAAACAAAAAAAGTCGTTTTTTAACTTTGCGCGCCAGGCGATGTTAGCGCTCGCAGTGGTAGGCAGTGACCGAGCATCCCTGTATGACCATACGCAATAGGACACTCTTGCACATAAAGGATTCCATTAACATACTTAGAGTTGAAATTTGTAATAAGACTTTTAGACCTGCTTCGATAAGGTAAAATATAAACAAGTAGGACATTAAAGATATGGAGAAATGAAACTTCTTCTACCTCATAGGATTTTGAGAAAGCAAGTACGCGTATAACGCTGAATTTATCTTAGCGGTCGTGAACCCGCCCCTTCTATGAGCAGAAAGATATATTGGCTCGTTTCTGAGCCCCCAACTGAATTATTCAATAAAATATTACTTAGTAGCTCTGCTGTATTATGTATTTATGATACCTGATTTGTACGTGTGCACTTCATTCTATAATAATTAAATCAACTATCAATTTGTATGTACCTATAACAAATTTAATAATCAATTATTGTTTAGCACGAGTAAATAAATAAGTGATGTGAGTGAATTTAAAATGTAGAGTTTTTACTCATCGAAAATGGTGAGTGTGGTTTGAATTGGTGGTGAGAAGTATTTTTGCTGTGGCCTGGTTAAAATAACAGCTGGCCAGATGTTAAAACTGGTTTCCTGATTGCTCCGTCAATTATTGACGTCTGTGGCGTCCCAGGCGTAGTTGCAGGGGTAATCGCCCCGAACGTCAAGGCAAGGATCTTCACAACCCGTCAAAGGCAGGCATCTAGAGTTAACCACAAACTCTTGATCCACAGACGTGTATCAAGCTCATCATTAAATACATTGCTATTGAAATCACCGCTGCAAAAATGCGAGCTTTGGCGTAGGACCTCTCGGGGTTGTCATCTGCAGCAGTGGTTCCATAAGGAGCGAAAAAAGAGACGATGATGGTTTTACCATCAGCACATTCGTCATCATTACCATCCTGACAATTATTAATGCCCATCATCTTCCCTTCTCCATATTATTCTTTCACTTTCTCTAAACTGTTGTTTACTACCTCCTCATCTTCTCCTCTATCCAATAACAAAGCTATATAGCGGGTGCATTAGACATGTCCATACATCAGCTGGCTTCGTCACGTCTGCTATTCTATTAACGTTATTGTCGTTTTCACCCTAGTATATTCTACGTTATCACAGCCTCTAGATAATGGTTTCTTAGACTTCTTGTACTGTGGACCCCTTTGATTGTCAGATGAAGGCAATGGACCCCTTTATTGCCAGATGAAGGGTATGAACCCCTTTAATTGTCAGATGAAGGCTATGGACCCGTTTGATTGTCCGATAAAGGCAACGGATCCCTTTTATTGTCAGATTAAGGCAATGGACCCCTTTTATTGTTAGAGGATGGCTATGGACCATGTGGCTGCTATATCCGATGCGAGATGGATAGATGGAAAAGGTGAAAGTATGAATAAGTACCAAAACTGCCCAAGATAATCTTACTGAAATTTGGCTCGAGGAAAATCTGCAGAAAATGTAAGTATAAATTCCGCAGGAAGAAAATAGAGTAAGAATCACTGGCAGATCTATTAATAGGGATACTGGAAATTAACTGTCTCTTAGCGGGTTGAGAACCATATGAGTAGACTAAGAGCTAGTAGGTACCCAGGCCACTTTTCCCTAAGGTACTGAATTATTAGAAAGAGCCTGCATTGATTAAATACAAATATGACATAATCTTACAGTATTAGACATCACTGTAACACCGAAGAAAAGTCAGTAAACTAATCTTGATTTTAGAAAATTACAATGACACTTTACTGATGAAAATAACAAATTTGTCAAATGTATGGGGCAGATCTATCTCATGGGTTTGAAGTTCTCTTTCCCTGATCCAAGTTTCATCATCGATGAAGACGGAAGCTCCTGGTGTAGACTACCCTAAAGAACGGGGGGAAGATACAATACGACTTCGGTAATCCTCCATTTAGGAGAGATTAATTATCAAGTGTTTGTGTCGCCCGTCCGTAAGAATTCACAGTACAGACCAATATGTGTCTTTTGTACTGTTGGCTCTACAGTTTATAACGTGAGACAACCAATATGTACGCCATTAGGTTTTTTAACCATCTCGCTTAAGTCCATAAATCAGATATCATAAAAACAGCTTCTACATCCACAGTTAGCCACTAACACTAATAGTCCTTCATTACCCTGTGTGTCTGCTTAATTTCAACCATGTTCACCAAAGTACTGCAATAAATCGAATCTCTTGTTACAATCAGTATTTGATGTTTCTGGCTCTACTCATTATCAAGAAATCAAATGTACAATGGTACAAAACCATTCATACTTCTGTAATATTATTATTATAAAAATGCACCAGCTGCCTTTACTTCTTTATCTCAATACACTTTGGAGATGTGAGTTATTCTTTTAAAACACGGAGCACTACAATATTATCTCAGCACACCCAAAAACTAGCAAATATGCTCTTCCTATATATATATATATATATATATATATATATATATATATATATATATATATATATATATATATATATATATATATATATATATATATCTATATATATATATATATATACTTTAAATTCCATTCAATGGCAAAAACACAGGGGAGATAACTCATTCATAAGATTATAGCCAACAATGACATCAAGGGGAGATAATGCATCCAAATAGATACTAGTCTGCTTTGACACTCAAGGGGATATGTATCTATCAAATGCAAGCAAAATTCAGCCTTACTAGTTAAGTTATAAAATGCATTTATAACACCAAAAAGATCAGTTACACTTGCAAATAATAACCATCTAAAATGATATTACATACATGTAATAGAACGTAATCAATATAAATATATTATCTCACTCATCCACTCGGTTGTACTTTTGCAAAAAAGACTATCATCTCATCTCAACCCGTAACCCGTCATGGGTTGTAGGGGTGCCATGATGGAAGCATCAGCAGACAGGGTCCTCCACTGCTCTCTATCCTCAGCAATGCGTACAAGTGTGGAAAAACCGTGTCCTGCCCATTCTTTGATGTTATCAGCCCAGGATTTTCTTTGCCTTTCTCTTCTCCGTTTACCTTCTACTGTTCCCTGGAGGATCATTTTCGAAAGGGAGTCATGACGTGTTGCATGCCCAAACCAGGCAAGCTTTCGACGTTTCATTACTGACAAAAGTGGTTCTTGGTGGCCTGCATAGGTGTTTATCTTCTCTCTAGCATAGACATTTGTTTTGTGCTCTTTATAGCAAAAGCGCAAAATTCTTCTATAACATTAATGCTCGAAAGCCTGAATCCTTCGCTCCGTATCTGCAGTGAGTGTCCAGCTCTCACACCCATATAAGAGAATAGATAATACAAGTGATTTGTATAATTTGATCTTCACAGAAAAACTGATGTTACTTTTCCAGATCACATTCAGTCTTGTCATGGCAGCTGAGGCCATCTCAAGTCTTGACTTGATTTCTTTACTTGATCTCCCATCACTACATATAGTGGACCCGAGATATTTAAAGGTGTTAACTTCTTCTAACGTTTGCCCATTTAACGTAATGTTGGTCGGAACATGTTTCTTATGGCTATTCACCAATATCTTGCTTTTTTCTATATTAATTTCCATCCCATATGTTCTTGTTACTTTCTCCAGTCTAGAGGTAAGGTCTTGAAGTTCTGATTCTGTTCCATCTATCAAATACGTAGATTGCAAAGAAGTCGGCCTCCAATTGATATGGTTGTTTTATAATCATAAAGAGCCTCCTGCATAATATGTTCTAGATATATATTAAAGAGCACTGGGGACAGGATACATCCCTGGCAAACTCCTACAGTAGTTTTGAAAAATTCTCCAATGTCATTGCTTGCAAAAACAGCACTGCTTGCATCCTTGTATAGTGCTTCAATGATATCTATGATGTTGGTATCAAAATTGAATTTTTTCATTATTTGCCATAAGCCTTCATGCCAGACTCGATCGAAGGCTTTTGTGAAATCGATGAAGTTATGGTATAAATCATGTTGATGCTGGAGATGTTTTTCGATCAGTAATCTAATATTGAAGATTTGTTCTGAGGTACTTCTTTTTGGTCTAAAGCCAGCCTGTTCCTCGGACAAGATTTCTTCTGATTTCTGTTTTTTTCTGTTCAAAAGGCTATGCTTTTGTCAAAAGAAAGTCTTACGCCTAGGCTTCTATCATTCGAGTTGAGTTCTTTCGTGACCAAAGTTTTTGGATTGCAGTGCTGGAGAATTGTTAATTCTAAGGCTAAATACCAAGAAACAGCGAAATCCCCTTTTACCAGAGAAAGATTTATGGGAACCCACACACCCATTTTCCTAGACCATTTCCCCTCTTAAATTAATTAACTCGGTGACACTCTTGCATTTGAATTCTGTCTCAGGAAGATACCTTACTTTACCGTGTGAAAACTCTTTACATTCTCTACTACCGCAAGGATAGTTACCATATCTATTACATCCCATTAATGAATGCAGGACCCCGGCGACCTGTTCTGGGCAAAAGATTTGCACAGGTGAATGAAAATGATACTATTATCCAATTTTTGGGTGACAGAAACCGGAAGGTGTGTGTAGTGAAGATTTAATGAATACACATTTTATACGGTTAAAAGGTAAGATGAAAAAGAGAAAAGAGAGAACGAGAGAAAAATGTATCGAGAGAACGAGAAAAAAATATCGCTCGTGACAGACTCCTTTTATTGTCAGATGATGGCTATGGACCTATTGGATTGTCAGATGAAGGCTATGGACCCCTTTATCAGATAAAGGCTATGGACCCCTTTGATTTTCAGATGAAGGCTATGCAGCCTTTGATTGACAGATAAAGGTTATGGAGCCTTTGATTGTCAAATGAAGGCCAGGGCCCCCTTTGATTGTAAAGTGAAGGCTATAGGCCCTTTTGACTGTCCGATGAAGGCTACGAACCCCAGTGATTATCAGACGAAGGCTATGGACCCCTTTGGTTTTCAGATGAAGGTTAAGGATGAAGGCTATAGGCCCCGTTCATTGTCCAATGAAGGCTATGGACCCATTCGATTGCCCGATGAAGGCTGTGGGTACCTTCTTGTTAAAAAGCACAGAACAGCATAGTTAAAAATGTTATATTTTAAATTTTAGATTATGTACACGGACTCCCTAGAATCCATTCACGGACCCCCAAGGTCTCCTTCAGTCATAACTGAATAAGGAAATGCGCTCCTGAAGTGATAACCCTCAGTTGCTTTTTTCCTGGTGTTCCTTTTGGCGTGTTCTGTTCTCTTTTGCTTTTTTGTGAGAGCTTCTTTTCGCCCAATCTGAGGTGGCGCCGTAGAGAGCCTCGCCGCTTGATGCGATCGGCAGTTTCATCCTCCCAAGCTGCAGGATTTATGTACATTGCCTTCATTTCTCTCTTGCACACATCTTTGAATCTCAGCTGTAGTCGCCTGGTTGTTATATTGCCATCTGCCAGTTGTCTGTAGAAAATAGTTTTGGGGATGCTACCATCTTCCACGCGGCGGACATGGCCAAACCAGCGCAGCCTGCGCGCTGTCTAAGCAGCGTATTCATGGTTTGAAGATCAGCTCGTGACATAACTTCGACATTTGTCACTTTGCGCTTCCACGAAATACCAAGGATGTGGCGTAGACCCCGTAGATAGAAGGTATTGAGCCTCCTTTCTTGCTTAGCATAGGCTGTCCATGTCTCGCTGCCATACAGAAGCGTGCTAGTGACGCAAGGACCACAGGTTAAGAAGCCCTAGTTTATCTACAGCGGTGATTATCATTCGATGGGTCGCGGAAAACATCGTGATGGGTCGCGTCCCTTACGTTTCCATTACTCGAAGTTTTAAAGAGGCATGCTTTTGGCTGAATTCCTAAAAATAATTTTTACTTGTCAATTTTGGTACATGGATTGGCATCTTCACCATCTGCGAAATTTGGGTCGTGGTACCATACAAAAAAAAAAAAAAAAGATGAGAACCACTGATCCATAGAATTATTTTTTTCTTTACTAGAGCCAAGAATTTCCCCAAGCGTTATCCTTTACTTCCACCTAGCTCCTCATTTCACTTCATCATTAGCACCATAGCCATAAACACCACAAAATCTCCCCCACTTTCTGATTCGCAACCGGAAATAACTTACGACCACGTGAAACCAGTAACCATGCGGCTGTGGAATTTGGTCATGTGTTTTCTTTCTCTTGTGATCAATGAATGCCAATGAGGAAGCATGAGACAGTAAAAAAAATTGAAGAAACTGACTAGAAATTGGAGGAATAACCAATCAATCAATGCTCTTGACTATCATCTGTGTGCGTAGACTGGAGGGCTTGTTATCGCAAGTTTTCATTCATCTCACCTTTCTAGAACTCTCTCCATCTCTATCCCCTAGTGCCCTCCGTACTTCATTTCTATGTAAACGTCATTTAGTCCTGGTCTTTAATTTTAAACACTTTTACTTAATTTGATATGAGCAAAGTTTGTCTGTTTCAAATCTTTGAGCTCTTGGTTCACTAGGGTTCAGACGATCTAGGGCGCTGAAATTTTGTACTCAACCCTCTATCGTAACACACATTAAACCGTCGCAATTTGAAGTAACCTAGGGTGATCTGCCCTGGGCCCGTCATATATAAAATTAAAGCCGAAAAAAATCATATGTTTACAAGATTACAGATGTGAAAAGGTCACAGAACTTGGTGACGTTGAACACACAACAAGATCACAAAACGTGGTGACGTACAAAATAAACCCCTATCATTCCCCCCACCCCATCCCCTCACACTCACCCCCGCTCCCCCCCCCCCCACACAATGATGACAGAAATTGGTGGACGTACATACAATTGTGAACAGGATCAGCTTGGTTCTATTCCTTCCTCCATATACAATAATTTGATCACCAATATTGAACTCACGTTCCATGTCGTTAACGACGTCAAGATCCTTTTAATAAAACGCCCTCTCCCCTTATATCTCCTACTGGTCCAACCATACAAATAAAACATCTTTGTCTCCCCCTTATACAAATCACAAAACCTTGGTATGAACTGTTGTATGAAGTACTTAAAGCGAATGATGTAAGCATGAAGTACCTAAAGCGAATGATGTAAGCATGAAGTACCTAAAGCGAATGATGTAAGCATGAAGTAACTAAAGCGGATGATGTAAGCATGAAGTACCTAAAGCGGATGATGTAAGCATGAAGTACCTAAACGGACTATGTAAGCATGAAGTACCTAAAGCGGTTGCAATTCATAGCGTCAAACATCTAATTAAAAATTGTGTGTCAGTGGATTTGGGAACAATAATAAAACTGGATCCATAAAATGTGTATTTTCTGTTATTTATCTTTTCTCTATCTGCAGGTAGCATATAACAGCCTGACAAGCTTTGGTTATATCAATCACGCACTTATGATCTTATATTTGTTATTTTTTTCACTGTTTCAGAGCCATCCAATAAGACTGCCGTGATATTTGGGTTGACTATTCTCATGTTACGTGTGTACTAGATTTCATGTCCTTTAATTTCCATGTACTTTCTTTCAGCACAGAGTTCACGTACTCATTGAGGTCAGGATGCACACAGAGGGTAACAGCTAATAGAATTACGGGGCAATAGCTATTCCTGAATTCCAGAGTAACGAAATAGAAAACAAATCTCTCTCTCTCTCTCTCTCTCTCTCTCTCTCTCTCTCTCTCACACACACCCACACACACACACACAGAGGTAGGTCGATAGATGGACAGACAGACAGTTAGATAGATAGATAGATAGATAGATAGATAGATAGATAGATAGATAGTTAGGTAGATTGATAGATAGATAGATAGATAGATAGATAGATAGATAGATAGATAGATTGTTAGATAGATAGATAGATAGATAGATAGATAGATAGATAGATAGACAGACAGACAGACAGACAGATAGATAGATAGATAGATAGATAGATAGATAGATAGATAGATAGATAGATAGATAGATAGATAGATAGATAGATAGATAGATAGATAGATAGATAAAGCAGACAGACAGTAAGAGAGACAGAGAGTGAGATATGCAAAAACACGGAAAAGGGCAAACCGTCGTCGCTCTCATAAAATGCGCCTACTTCTCTCATAAACTTAGCAGTCTGTCTCAGACTTCTCTCATCGCTGTGGTGAAGTGGGATGTTATAAATACTTATAGGAAACTTAGTGTACTGACTGAGATCAGCTGTGAAGGTATCTATATCTATTAAGAGTAGTGTATTATAGATAACCTTACTTGCTACCACATATCTATATATCTCAGTCAGAATTATTCTGGAATAGTGTGATGCTACGTTATGTGTCTAGGGTATGAGTATGGTGAAGTGTAAGTCACAACAACAGACAGATAAACAATTTAATTCACTACTCTTGACAACACTGTGACACTCACATACATATAACACTCTATGAGAATATCTTACAGGAGACACTCGTAACTTTTCAAATAACAATATGTATTCATTTCTATCATAAAGGCATATGTGTGTCCTGATTCAAAGACAAAGGAACCAGGAATCACAATCAATGTTAATTACAAGTTATGTACAGAATGTATTAATATGAATCTGGTAGTGACATATATTATTAAAAATATCCTATGTGTGTCAGTTGTGTAATAGTAGTATGAGGTAATACTGGTTTTGTTTTGTTCAAGCTCTGTTGGTAGTTGTCATCATGACTTCAATAGTTTGTCTTTAGGGACTAGTATTGGAGATGTTCTCAGTTCCTGATATTAAGACAATTAAATTCCCCTCTGAATATTATTTTTACAAAGTCATTCCAAGATGAGGGGACATAATGTTAGCATCAGCTGGCCAATTCAGAACAATCTGTGCTATTGATGAAAGGACTCCTCTGCTCGAATTCTCCTCTGGGCTCAGGAGACACCTCACTGATAGCTAAAAAAGACCAAGGAGTATGCTGTCCGACTCTGGATTCAGCAAAGCTCTGACCAGGTGCTGCTCAGTACCATCAGACCACTGTCCCTGAAATCAAGAACACATGTAAAAAACTTCTACATTTCATAATCTTCTCAAAAAAGCCTTAATACTCTCTTCAGACACACTAAAATACAACACATAAACATACTCTAACAAACATTGAGTAACAAAAAAAAACTTTCAAGGCAAAACTGTAGCTTCATTTGAAATACTTTCCCCCAGTATAGAAAACCCTCCTTAATGGTTACCAAAAGCCTCTCTGGCTCAGCTTTGCTAAACACCAAACATGATCAGCATTATTTCTTCCCCATTCGCTAATCAAGAGGAGTATTTTCATTCATCAAACCTACCCAAAAAATCCCATTCCATGTGTTTTAATCAAAATTCCGACACCATTCATTTCATCCAGGTGGATTACATTACAGGCTTTACCTCACGTTGGCCACTGAAATACACAATATATACTACTAACATTGCATAAACTGTTGCAACAATCCCCCTCAACTACAAAACTTAAAAAGAAAATATTTCCCCAATGGTTTTACGCTCACCCCTCTAAATAACCAAAAACAGATACGTTCATTACAATAAATTCTAACAAAAACTCGATTTCCCCAAACCAAAATGTTATCTCCCAAACCATAAAACAACACATAACCATCCTACACTCAAAAAAAAAATTTAACAAAAACCAAAAAACATCACCTACTCCAACTTAACTAAACCTACCACAACAATGCTTTACCCCTCAACAAAATCGCCAACATATTTCACACACATGCTTTAACAAATTCAAAAAAACCCCCTAAAGTGTGTATAGTCACTCAACCACAATTCTCTGGTACATTATGAGCCCATGCAAATTAACTAAATAATTACGACAAGTGTTTGAAAAAATGTTTATCCTCCAAAAAAATCCCACTAAAAACCCCAAACTCCAACAAAAAACGATAGTATTTATTCCACCCCCCAAAAAAACAAACACAAACTCACACAACCACCCAGCCCCACTGCCAAACACAAATACCCAAAAACACCACCAATACAACAACCACCAATCAATTTTACCCAACCTACAAATAAAACCCACAAACCAATTTAAAAACCAACAAAAAAAACACCAAAAACAAAACCCCCCCCCCAAAAACCCATCACATCATTAACAACAAAAACTTAAAAAATTTACACACAAAACACCAAAACAAATCAGCAATCAAATAAACCCTAACTAACCTAAAAAAAACAAATACCTCATTAACCTTCCCTAGGTTAAAAAAACCCCCCAAAAAAAAACTATGGTATTCCAACCCCAAAAACACACACATCCAAACAAAAAGGCAAACCTCAAAACAGCAATAAAAAAAATCAAACAAAAACAAACCTAAAAATCCCCTCTGGACATACAAGTAAATAAAACTAAACCCCCCTACAAATAACACTAAATCCAAAAATCCACCCACCCCCTTGTCATCTATAACAACCACTAAAACCTCCATCTTATCCTCACAACCACACACCACCAAAACCAAACCCAAACCACCCACACACCCCAAACCCACCGTATTCACCCTAAAAACCTGCTAAAAAAATCAACATACCAAGTTGAAAATCAGATAGTTAATTAACTCCAACCATACAATAATAATAGTACCATCTTATACGATCATGTCAAAATCCCACTAGAATCAAAACTCTAAATAGAAGACACCGTGCCATATGACTAATCACCCTCCCCCTAACTCCAAACACAACCATTATATCCCTTCAATATATTATAGCTACAATTACGTATTCTTGATGACCAGTCACATTCCACGTAGTCAGATCCAAATTTACGCGATTTAAGAAGAAAACATATTTGATCCTGATTCAAATTGCACTGATTTACCTAGCAACACAATCATAATGCCTACCCATTCTATGCCCAAGTAGGTAATCCATAAACCCCTCCTCCGCTTCCTATAAACCTTCCCCCCCACGTAAATCCTTAATAGCTCCTACCCTCCCCCATAAATTTACCCTCTCTATAAGTAATTACCTAGAGCACTCAATGCTGTAACCCCCAATCACCTTAACCGAATCCTTACCTGACAATGCACCCCAAATCCCCTCAACACTTATCCCTATGTTCTTCCCCCAATCTCTATTCCCAAACTCCCAGGTAAATTCCGATACCCACCCCTAAACTTACTTATACCCCCCCCAGATATCCGACAGGCGTACCCCTATAACCTAATACCAATTCTAGTCCCATGATAGAACGAGAAATCATGAGGGGGAATCCCACTCCCCTAAACCGATTACCCCTAGTGAGCGGAGCGATCTCCCCCACTCCCCTAAACCATGGGGACTCTTGATTCTTACGTATAATTCCTTTATTCTATATTCACATAGAGAAATTTATTATTATTTCTGGGGTTTACGGTGATTCTCATCACACGGATGGCGGCTTAAAAAATCCGCTCCCAAATTGGTTTTTCCAGATATATACTCAATGCTAAAATTATATAGAGCCAGAAGTAAAGACCATCGGAGTAACCTAGAGTTCTCATGCTTAGCCTGTGTTTTGTGCTAGAAACGATAAAGGTGTTTGTGATCCGTTTGCAACTTAAATGCCTTCCCATATAGATAAATATTGAATTTCTTTATTGCCCATATTACTGCAAGACATTCTTTTTCGCTAGTTGAGTAGTTGATTTCAGCTTTATCCAACTTTCTGCTAGCATATGCCACTGGGCTTAATTCCCCATCCAATGCATCTGATTTCTGTAGTAGAGTTGCACCTAACCCAATATTACTACTTGCATCCGTCCTTACTATGAATTCTTGACTTAAGTCAGGTAATTTCAAAATGGGTTTACTTGTGAGCTTTTCCTTCAATTCTTGGTAAGTCATTTCACATTGTGGTGTCCATGTAATGCGATCTGGATGTCCTTTACGTGTCAATTCAGTTAACGGTGCACATATGGAATTAAAAGTTTTTTGATATACTTCTGGTAGAAACCACATAATGAGACAAAGGATCTCACGTCCTTCTTGATTTGTGGTCTCGGGGCTTTCTGTAGTTTCTCTAAATTCTTTGGGTCAGGGGTCATGTTTCCCCTGATAAACTGTGTGTCCCAAAAATTCCAATTCTTTACATCCAACGCAACATTTGGTTGGTCGGGCTGTTAAATTTGCCTCCCTAAGTCGATCAAACAGCATGTTCAGAGAGTCAATGTGTTCCTCAAATGTTTCTGTTGCTATAAGGATATCATCCATAAAATTTGTTATACAGGGATTATTCAGAGGATCCAATAATTTTCTCATCATTTCTAGAGAAGACACTAGGCGCATTCTTCAATCCAAATGGCAATCTATTAAACTCATAGTGTCCTTCTGAGGTACTAAAAGCTAGGTATGGTCTAACCTCAGGCTTTACTGGAATCTGATAGTATCCTTTACTCAGATCCACTTTTGAGAAATATTTAGCTTTATTTAGTCTGGGAAACGGCTGATTTGTATCCGGCAATGGATCTGCCTGTCCTTCTGTAATAGGATTGAGTCTCCTGTAATCTATACAGAGTCTATGTTCCGGAGGGCTTGCTTCAGAGTACAACACGGAACTGATATACGAAGACTCATGTGGGAAATTAATTCACTGGTCCTTCAACAGATTCACTGTGCCGAAGTCTATCTCTTCCTTAAACAATTTCCTTCCTTCAATGACTTTTTCCTTTAGCAATCCGGTATCGGAATAATGACCCCCCCCCCCGTTTACCCCCCCCCCATCCCCCCCTCCCGACCTCCCTTGATGAGTTTGAAAGATAATCCCTAGACCCCTACGGTAGGTGTGTGGTCGCGTTGGGGGGTTCTAGGGGTAACTCTTAGACCCCCTCCCTAGCATAGTGGTCACTCTACCTGTAAAATTTGCCCTGGGGGAGTCTCTTTTCGTCCTTATCGGGCTTCACTGTTCAAAAGATACCAACAGGCCCCCCCCCCTATTGCCCCCCGAAATAATTCCCTCATCCCCCCTAGCCTTCTCCTCAAATGCATCCCCCCACTCCCTTAGGCAAACGGAAATCGAATAAATATGGTTTTCATACAGACAGGTGTGGTGGGGTCTAGTCATTTCACATATCATATTTATTCCAATAAGGTTTATGCCCCCCCCTTGCCCGGGTCTGTTAACCCCCACCTCTGGGCATGATTTATTTAAAATAAAAACACCTCTGCATGATTATTTAGAACCTGTTGCACTCTCTCTTACTGAGTTTTCGTTAAATGTGTACTGATTTTCACCTGTGCTGCTGTCTCACAGGGGTGTAATGGATATTCAAATGATGAAAGTGGTTCCTTTTTCATCTCCATGGCGATGGACAAGGTCAACAAGTGTGTCTCTTCCTGATGTTCTCTTTCCAAAAATTTCTTCAGGAGGGGGGATGTTGTGGGAACCGGGTGGTCAGCTCAGGCACATATGGATTTTGAAACTGATGTCCACGTTTTCCTCCTAACAAATATAGCTTCAGGTGGACAGTTGGTGTGTCCCCGCCCCCCTAGGGCAACTTTCAGTTAGTGTGGACCTACTTGTCCATGCACCGCGTGTGGGGACGCTGTACCTGCGTTGCAGGTCTTTGTAGTGCAGGAGGGGGCCCCGCCCCAGAATTGGAGACTGCACCTTTACAAAACCGAACGTCTCCATATGGTGTCTTGTTGGGGAGCTTTCGTCCTACCATCTCTAAAAATGCCATTGTTGAGTGATTTTCCGCGCTCTTACATCCTGCGGCCTCCCTGTTTGGTTTACTGGTCCTGATTGAGGGCGCATTGGTCAGGGCTCGGCGTTAGCATGGCCCGGGATTAAAGTCAGCGTGTTGCACTCTCAGCAGTGCCGCAGTTGGCGGCCCATTGGGGGTGATACTGCTGTGTAAGTGGTAGCTGGTCCCGGGGATTTAAGAGTTAGAAAAGCGGCTTCCCCGAGTTCCATGGGGTGCCTCGGTGGCCTATTGTGCTTATATCTCTACTTTTGCTATCCTGGCCCTAATTTATGCCCCGCGGCGGGTCCACGGTCACATGATCCAGCGGGTCACTACTTGGGGGGGGTGCCCGCCAGGTGCGTATGCTACGCTCTCCGGGCTACAAAATATTGGCAGCTAGGGGCCCACTCGTAGGGCGGTGGGCCGCCCATTATACTAATTTGGGTGTAGCCTCACTTGTGAATGGTTGGGTACCTATGGTGGATCCATCGGTTCCCATCTGGGTTCACATTGTAGGCTCCTTATTTGACGTCTATGTTACCCCCTATAAGTACATCTCCATCTGTTAGTATACCCGTGATTCACTCAGCTTGTTCCTTGTCTCCCACCATGTGTACCCACCTCTGCTACTTGTCTACTAAAGACCCCAAAATGATCACACTGTAACCCAACTATCACATCAAGACAAAGTCTTGTGCTATACCACATAGCTCCTACATACACTGACATGTCTGTCCCCCCTACATCTCGCCCCACCCCTGGACGCTCAGCCACCCCCCCTCATGAGATGATCACACTACCCCGCCTCCCGGACCCACCCCCCAGATAAGTTCTTGACATAGAGAAAATCCCACATACATTGTGTCCTAATGTACGAGGCCTGTTACCCCTCAAATCCCCACCTACACCGACTACTAGGTCACGCTCTACCGTATTCGCTGCTACTCTCCTGTGTATCTGTACTCTACCTCACATCGCCGGATCCCCGAGTCGCGCGTCCTACCATCACTCTAATACACCCCCCTCACAAATTGACTCCTGCTCACCGACCCTGCCACATGACTCCCGAATGACCCTCGGCCCTCCCCGACCCGTGCACTCACTGTAGTAGTGCGCGTCGATCACATCACTAGGACACGAAGGTGCACTTATAGCATACTCGCCTACCTACCCCTCGTGCCACCTCGCATGAACGACATTGCTCCCTTCCTACTAATTGTACATGGCAGAGCTCGACATGTTCACTGTCTCCTCACTCCCTTCCGTGCTAACCGTGGATTTGCTATTCGGTGTCCTCTACTAACCTAAAATCGCCCAATGCCCTCCCAGAATCCCTCCTCCCCCCCACCCCCTCAATGAGCCACACCACAGTCCGCATCATCCTCTAGATGCAGAGACCCCCTACCATTTCCGTCCATTCTCTGACTGTCCTCTGTCCTCGCCACCTCGTAAGTCTACATGCCGGGTCCCTCCCCTCATGTCCCCACTCACCCCCTCACTAGCGGTCGCTCACCCACCCCACCACGCTACATCCATCAACCATCGTCCATCCAACCATCCTGTCCCATCATCCACCCCAATAGCGCAAATAAATAAACCCTTAACCGCATGTCGCCCATTCCGTACGCAGTCTGCCTCACCTCCCCTCTGATACATGATCGTCACATACTTCCATTGTGTTTCTACCACCTTCTTTCTGTCCACTGTAACTGCCACTCCACAACCCTCTTACCAACACCCGCGATCAAAGAGATCCGCATAGATATCCTGACTGCTCACCCACTACCATCACCTCCACTAGTCAATGTATGTAATGTAGATGCAACCATCCGACCCAAGCACCCTATCTATACCTACGCACCAACCTCACTCTGCTCCACACCACGAAGACTAACACAGATTACAGTAATAATAGTACAGAGATAGCACCAAACGGACCTACTTTCCCCTTAACCCTACGGCTCCAACTAAATGCGCCGATCCCTCCACATCCACATCACCCACATCTCCAAAGATACATCACGCCGGCCCTGTCCCATTATACAGAAGCCATATAATCTCCCACTCTTATATCTCCTCTAACATATAAGTTAGTCTCGCTGTCGTTGATATATCTTTTACGCCGACGACACACGAGAACTATCGGACTGAGAGTGTCTTGTGTCAACTGTCGACATCAACCTCATTCGCTGATCTCTACAGAGTATGTTCTGTGAATACATCTACCTGTGTTTATTCCCATACATACAGTATATGAGAGTATCTCTCCAAGCTACTCTTGCATTTCGCAGTACCCTCTATCTTATAACCTTAAAGAAACAACAATAAGACCCCGCCTCGTTATGATCTGTGTATAGTCCATACATGTACTTGTATACCACATGAGTCACCTTAAATCTAAATCTGCATCTACAACTCTCCATTCCAGACGCACATACTTTGATATCTGTGGAATTATCATAAACATTGTTTCTTAAATATCTCGTCTATTCTATAACTCCACTCGATAGACACCCTCACGATACGCCCAATACACTTCACGTTCCGTCATCCGCCACTTCACCCCACCACCTTCTCCTATCCAGCAACCTCACAAGAGATTATCATATCACATTATACCTGTCTATGGCCCGCGTTGTAGAATCCTACCGCCGTTCACTCGCATACATGATCTAGCCTAGAGAGCCCGCAGCTACACCAAACCAATGCTGTATCCTCATGTATCCAACAGATCTGTTGACTAAACCTACTCACCAACCATCAATAGCTACGAAAAAACTACTGCGCACCGCACCAATGTGACCCCCCCTATACCACTCCCCCCCCCCGCCCCCAATAATAAGTCCCTCGCGTCCCTACACACACTCCAACTGACAAGTGTCCTCGCCAGGGCCATTACCTCACCTACCCTGCGACAACCCGCCCCCATGCCCCCCCATCCCTGATACATCAGCGCCCCATCATTCTCAGATGGCTCCTACAGCCTGACACCGTACCCGGTAACCTCATAGACCACCCTTTTAACAGCGCCGTCCTCATGTGCATCTACTAGAAAAAGACTACCAACCTTCCAACTGACGCTCCCTGCAAGCATCGCTTAGTCGCGCTGTCATGTTATCACACACAGTTGCTGTCCGTCAACGTCTCTTGTGAAGTCCGTTTTTCATCAGATACTGTATTCTCTTTCATTCCCTACGTGACTGCCTAGCTCATATAATTCATACTTGGTCTTCCCTTTCTGCAGCTAATTTTCTTGTTTCCCTATGCATGCCACAGAGCCCCTATAAATCCTTTACTCTCTACCCTTGTTCCCAGCCTACCTCGACCTCCCCTTCATATCCTTTCCTCTGCACTCGCACCCCCACTGTCCAAAACTATCCCCCTGCGGTCCATCCACTGAGCACGCCGTCCCTCGTACCTCCGCCCCCATCAGTCCCATAACAGTCTCTCTCCCCGATCTTCTAGCACACCAAGTCCTCTACTGTACTACGACAATCGGTCAATAAAGTGCTCTCAGCTAGCTGACTATGATATCTCAAGCACTCTACCCATATAAAGTACATAAGTCACATGATGATATCTAGGGGATTGAATTTATTTGGGGGGGGGGGTGAAATTATATTCACTCTCCTGTGCCACTGTCTACTCACCCCTAACTCAGCACTTCTACATCTTCCTCTCGCACCTTAAAACCTTAAAGCCCGCCCTGTCCACATATCCACATTTGTCGTTTGTATCTCACGCCCCGTTCCAAGATAATATCTTAGGATCATGTCTCTTAGCACCACGAATCTCGATCGCACCTACATGTAAAAGTGCCACAACTCTAGCTTACTCATACCAATCCTCCCCTTGATCACACTCCTCACGTCCTAGTGTCAATGTTTTTGTTCTCTGCCTCACTAGAGACCATCCCTCTCGACACCATCTATTAGCTGACGTGCTTGATGTGTTCGCGATCTAAGAGTACCACCGCCTGCGCACAAAAGGATCGTTCCGTCGCGTGTGTTGCTCTTTATTGTACAGCGAGCCTCCAAAAAAATCCGCGCCTGCTATAACTGTATCTCCTATTTGTCCAATATCTCCTATGTGTCCTATCTCTATATCTACACGCCGCACAATGATATCATATAGAATAACTATTACTGTGCACCGTGTAGCCCGCTTCTACAAACCACCCGCCTAAGAAGATAGTAAACGCATCAGCCTAGCTAGGTGAATTCACAGCTTGTAGTATAAATTCTCGTGATAATTCTCCTCCTGTTCCCTGTCGTACTATTGTAGTGTCCTTACCTCGAAGTCCGCCGTGTGATTTGTATTGTCTGCTTATTAAGAATCAGCTATTCTCTACAAATGTCTATCTATTGAAAGCGGTGACCAACTCAAATAGTATATGATGTGAATATCATTTGAGCCCGGCAACCCCGTACGAAATATCATGTGAGACCTGCGTGTGTAAGAATTGTAGAATTAGTAGATAATCTGACTGATGATAAAGCAGCGATGAATATAGGATGTGTATCGCTTCATTGATTCCCCTATCTTAAATCCATTCACATCACCCATATCCCAGAGGGTGTCAGGATGAGAAGTAAACCGGCAATGGAATTCCAAACATACCAATCCCCCCATTGTATATTATAGAATGCAATGACGTTGATGTATATTATAGTGCTCAGACATCTCCTTACTTCTGTGCTCGAACATCACCTATGTAATGCAACTCCCCCCCCACTTCCTTAAGAGTCTCTATCTCACAGACACTAGTAGTGTGTACGACGGATAGGTTCGTATAGACGTGACTGCATGTCCACGCAATGCGCTGAACGTGCGGTCGCAGGTCGCACGGGACCCATAAGTCGTGTGAATGTGTGTGTCGCTGAAATAGCTCCGCCGCTCTGTCGATAAAAGATACGATAGAATCGAACAGTAGAGATCGTTGACTGTTCTCATAACATTAAATCTTACATTTTCCCGTTAATTATATGATGTGTCCTAATCGCATCGTCTAGTGATCACGTGGCTCCTTAGTCAAAAGTCTATTGTTGAGACGTACTCTCTAGATACTTATGATTCTTTGCGCATCATAGACATCCACTCTACATCCAAACGTTCATCCGAAGACTTATTAGCTGTTAGCTCATCATGAGAGTGAGTACAGTTCAGACTTTTCTAACATTGAGGACGCTACATTCGCATTGTATTCCCACATGCCGTCTTCTCATTCTCGTGTGAACCAGGCCATGACTGAGTGTGTCCCTTGACTGTCACAACAGATAATGAAACCACACATAGGTCATCACAACATACAAGGAATCCAACACTGTCATAATAAGTTTGTAGGTGTTACAATGTGATAATAATAATCAGATGTAACTCTATACCAACCACCACATCCGGATCAAAACCAACTCCCCCCAACCACATCCTACCATCATTCCGTCCACTCCACCTCTGCCCCTCTTCAGAATCCCGCCCTCATCTCCGCGCCCCGCCCATAGCGAGCCACACCAGTAATTGACATTTATTTTTTTTTTTTTTAAACATTTTTTTTTTCTTTAGAGATATTTTTCGGAGTTTTTTTTTAATTTTTTGGGTTTATGATACTGTATATTAGGTATCGCTTATCATGACAGCCGTTCATACTTAAAACAAGAAACAATCCCAACATACCCACCCAAAAACCCCCAACAACATAAAACCCCAGGTAAAATGGAGTAAATAATAAACATTACCACCTCTTATAAACCCAAATACTACACCCCGGCCGATCCCTTGGTCCTACTCATTCGGCCCGTCTTCTGTTCCTATGCACCGTATCCGTTGGTACGTTGCGTCCACTCATCCCGCCCTCTCCTCCTCAATGTTTGTTCTGACTTAAGGAGGTAAAGTGAGTATTGGCTCGCGAGAGATGTTCTCCAGTTCTGTTATTAAGACATATTAATTTTCCCCTTTCTTATTATTTTTTATTTTTACATAATGGCATTCAAGTTGATGGGGGACATGATGTTTGGTTGGAGGCTGCAGTGGTCCAGCTGGACCAATGCGCTTATCTGGCGCGTGGTACCAGCGTGATGGTGACCCGTTGACCGTGGATGGCGGCAGGAAAGGATAAGGAAAAAGCAGGAAGGGTATGGACTCCTTCTGTCGAACTCCGAATTTTCCTCTGGGCCTTCAGGTAAACTCTCTTGTTACACTGATCACAACACAGCACAAACATTGAGTTCAGAGCATTAGGCCAACTGTCAGCTTCATTTGAAATACTTTATTCCAGTATTACCCTTCTTAATGGTTACTACGCCTCTGCAATTCCAGCATTATTTCTTTCTATTCAATCATCCAGGTGTCAGTGTACTGTTTGGCCATTCCATGCCGTTTTACTTCTCTCCGACACCCTCTGTTCAGGCTGGAGCATTACAGGCTTTACCTCACGTTGGCCACTGAACTACACATATATATACAGGCATAAATCAACAATTCACATTCAATTTTCATTAAAAGATATTGAATGGTTCAAGCTTACCACAATTCATACGAATAAACACAGATACGTTGATTAGCAATGAATTCTGGCACAAACTGGCACAAATTCCCATCTGCTTATCTTCCAGGCTTTTATTTAGCAAAATATAAGCTGGCTTCAACGCACTGATGCTTTATCAAGCTTATTTAAACAAGTGGTTTCGAACTAACGCTCCCAAGTGTGTATATCAGCGAGTCTGACCAATGAGCCCCGTGTCGACAAGTGTTTGAAAAAATGTTACCTTTCCCCGTTTCCCCTAACAACGAAAGATAGTATTTATAGCCCGACCAATCGTGGTTAGGCTTTCATTTGTTGCGCTCCAATCAATTGGGAGTTTACATGGTAGGCTATTTCTGTAACGCAAAGTTTTTTTCAAACACGTTATAAAAAAATTTTATGAGCAGAAATGATTTTATGCTGTCAGGCACCCCCAATATTTTATTCTGGGTATAATTTATTAATTCCTGGACTATTTGCGTAACGTTTTACATATTATTTGTCAGCAAGCCCTACGGAACCCAAAAATACAAATTTAAAGGAGCTACGTGGCTGCATTCAAAATATGCAATTTCTTCTACCTCCTGTTTCGAAGATGTGCTGTCTGGGTACTGTTATGTTTTCAACCGTAAACCCATCTATTGTTATCTTTCCTAATAAGCGTTTTTTATGATTTTAAAACCTAACTCTGGGATGGTTAATGTATTTTATCACTGTCCGTCTGAAAAAAAGTTAGTGCATGGCCTTACACGCGTGATGGCAGCATTTGTGTATCGCGCGACGCGTGTTGCATGCGTTCCTGATTTTCAGCCCTCCCTCTCTCTTTATCCTTTTGACCATCTGTTCGTTCGTTTTGGTAACGCAGTGTAGAAAAAGACATGAATGGAATTTAAAATGTAGGTCAACTTGCATATTTCAAGGTTTCTCTTAGAAAGGCAGCACATTTTATTGTGTGTTTGGGAAACGCGTGTATGTTGCAGAAAGCCTTTAATATCGACGTGAAACGTTACAATTTGCTTACGCAGTAGAAAACAAGGGGATTTCGAGTACAGTCATTGTGACAGCACTGTTCTTTACCATTCTTCTTCCTTTATTTATTATATGTATTTATTAGGCTTTATATTTACTTGATAATTTATATATGTGGATTAGAATATTCCACGACAATCGCCACACAGTTTCTTCCTCAATACGACTGGTTGAAGTCCATGCTCTAAATCAGCTCATCGCATAGAGTAGTTCTTATTAACCTTTCATGTGTCCCGCACCCTTGTACAGCATCGAACCTCTTTTACAGCATCTTAAGATGCCTCGCACTCCTCTATATCATCTTAAGATGACTCGCACTCCTCTATATCATCTTAAGATGACTCGTACTCCTCTATATCATCTTAAGATGACTCGTACCCTTTATCACCTAGCTCACAAACTATGCCAGAAGTGCAAAGGAGATGAAAATTTGTTTTGAGAAAATGTTATTAAAAAAAATGTGACTGATGTGTCTGTAACGTTGTCACTGTAATATTTGCACAAACACAGTTCAGTTCTATGTATTAAATAGTTTTTACGATGATATGCCTTCTAAAATATCTGGCAGGTCTCGCACCCCCAGAAGGCACTTCTGGTCAAGAAGCATGTCCTAGAACTAACATTATCGGAGGACCTATTCAACTGTTTGCTTATCTTTCCCACATTAACGTCAATCTGTCTGCTAGAATTTTTTAATTTGTTAAAAAGATGTTATATTTTGCGTCTGCAACGGCTGGTTCTCAGCCTGAAAATTATAACTTGATCTTTTCTTGGCAAGGACTAGTATGCTTGTCATACCTGACTCTAATTGCTGTCTATGTCGTTTTTGTCTCACGCTATTAGTGATTACGGTTTTCCTTTCTTCATTTGGTGTGCTGTCTTAAGTTTAAACGTTTACTGTCTCATTCCATATATCTTCTTCTTCTTCATACATTCTCAGACGTCTACGTGAATGTTTTCAAAGAAAGCATTAGTCAGTTTGAAGCTATTTGCATCTCCGTAGAGCTTTTCCACGAATGGTACTGGTGTTGGCCATATGCGCTTTCTCTGTTCCGCATATGTTGGGAAACTTTGAAGTTGGTGTTCAGCAGTCATTTTATCAGTGCCACAGTTTTACACTCATCGGTATTTCCTATCTTTAGCTTACTGAATAGATGGTATCCCAATCCGTTGTGGTCCGTGCGGAGTCTGAAGGTTACCATTTGTTCTCTTTTGCTGAGTTGGTAGTATGTATCATCTTGAAAGCTGGACTGTAGATCGGCATTAGAAGGATTAAGAATACATAAAAAATTTAAATAGCATTTTGCCTTTTTCTGGCAAGGCATGACCTGTTCTACCTAGACACAATGTCCGTCGCTTATATCAGGGCGCATGTCCAAATATTAAAGACCTTGAGGTCTGGTTCTGCAATAGAACAGATTGACACCAACTAGATTAAGACATGCCTTACAGCAGTCAAGTACAGCCCATGTCATGCGGAGGGACACTTAGAAGGCAGTGCAAAGTTTTTTGGCCCTAAAGTAGCTGACTACTAAGCAAGGGTAAGCGCCAGAGGAACGTAGATGATCATGTTTAAGAAGTCACGAAAGAAACATTATATGACGCTAACTAAAGCAACACAGCTCACACAAAATGAACAACTGCTTCTCTCCACGTTGCAAGTAGACAGAAAAAGTAAGACAAAGAAGAAAATTAGAGGGGGGAAAAAGCAAGACACAATGTAGCATAATTTGTCAACACATGCTTCGTTTAGGAAGCCAAGATGAAACGCAGTGCAGACTAGGGGTTTGGCATGGTGTGCCATATTTTTTTCTTTTTCTTTGAAGGTACCGCAATATAGGCAAGCTTTGCATCGCTTATTGGCTACGTTAGGGAAGTGTGGGCAGGACAGAGAGCAGAACAAAAACATGGCGATCTGAAAATTGCATTTTCAGGAAAGAAAATTAACAGCTACAAGAGTATGCAGTGTATAATACTGATGGAAATGTTCGAATTTGAGAGAGGATATTTTGATTAATGAAAATCCAGAAGGAAGATGCGAAGACGTGAGTATTATTAAAGAAATTTAAAGTTTTGCTTAGTCTTCACATCTAGTACGATCAAAACGATAGACTTTAGAAAATCCTAATAAATACATCCCTTAACAGATTTCGATAAAAATCATATGAAATGATAGCTCCCAAATAGGAAAATAAAAGTAGGTGGGTAAGAACGGTACAGTTGACAGTGTTTAGTGGTACGGAGGAAAAGTTGGTGGGAGAAATGCACATAGTCACTGTGGTGAACTTCTAAATACAATATCTAAATTAGATTATAACAGTATAGTGCATAAAGTCAAAGATAGGATAGTACTACAAATTTTCGGCGAGAATCGTAGTCGTCGCCTACGCCTTCAGCATATTATTTGATAACGCCTTGGCCGAACCAAAAAGGGTACCCTATTTTTCAAATTCGTCCTTGAGACAAACGTACCACTTCCCCAAGTTCAAATGAAGTATTTGCCTAGAATACATTGTGGAAGGGAGAGGGATGGATAGATAACCAACGCAAATCACGTCTCACATTGTTTATAAAAATAAAACTAACTTGCTAGCCTTGCCCTTAGGCGGTTTTCAGAATACGAAGAAAACGTTAGAAAATGTGGACACTACGGTTATAAAAACACGCTTAGCTCTTATTGCGAATGACGTAATTCTAGATGTGTTACGAGAGACTCTCGTAATTAGCTTGAAAGTACATGGAAAAAGAATTGAACAGGAGGTAGTTTAAAAATAAACAACTAACATAGAAAAAAAGATAGAATTTCGAACCAAGCAAAACTTTAAATGGTTCCATGGCAGACTTAGGCATGGCCTAGATGTTGATATTTCCCCCATCATCATATAAGGGACTTTATATAAAAAGAAGTTTAAAAAACTACAGGACTATATATATGATGGTCATACAGGAACATTACACCTATCTTATTGCATGGAAAAGATTACTGCAGGAATGACAGAGGCGTAGCATCCATTAGAGAAAGAGAAAAAGAAAAACTGGTACCATTTGTTCCATCAAAAAACTAAAGTGGAGAAGCAGGGTTGTCAGAGAGAGCTGACCATGTTCTTTTGTATTGAATGTATGTTTACATGTAAATTAGGAGGAATTAGTTTGATATTAAGACAGAACCATAACTTGCATTGACAGGGGTTCCTGCTGGCACTTGTCTGGTGCTGGTACTCGATGATAGAAAAATTCAGCACTATTTCTAAGAGTCTCTGGCACCTGCTGGTATTAAAGAAGTTCAAGACCAGAGGAGACTGAAGTGTTTGGCCAAACCAACTGCAACTGCTGTGATTCCAGGATCCAGATAAGTGCAATATCTGGCCTGGGACAACTTATCACGACTAAAGAAAAATCTCCTGTATAGACAAAAACGTTCCTCCAAAAGACTAACATAAACAATTCTAGTGAAACAAAAGAACGGTGGGATGATGTAAATCCCCACCCTGCCTCTCAGTACCAGTAGTTAAATAGAGTGATTAACATCAACTTGAAAATTTGTAACAATGTACTATGGACATATTGTCTGTTGTATGTAAATATCTTTATATATATTTGTAAATATATCTATCCATCTAAATTGATTCTCACTGAACTGTAGTCCTGACCAAAACAACTTTAGGCTCAGGACCAATAAAGTTTAACAAAAGAGATTTTAAATATAAAATTTAACAGCTGGAGTTAATTGAGTTTATCATAGTAATTAGTATATGTTTGTATATGTTTTTGTATTGAGATTCTTTAACAACACTCTTACAATACCCTAGACACTTTATGTAGCTTTCAGTCACGCTAGTCAATAAAAATATAACTTAGAGTGAGATCATAGGGTGGTAACAAGAAAGGTACTCTGTAACACAGCTGTCCATTGTTTACCTCAGAGACCTTCACAGTTGATCTCACTCAAGTACAACTATATGCACACCATTCTTCTTAACATCTAAACCCACCACATATATTGGGGTCTCTAAGTCCGAGATTTGAATTTGGCATATATAGATGCATGTTTGAAATAGGAATCTCATACAGCATATATTAACTAACTCCAGGAATAAAAATTAGCAGTAGGATATAAATTTAAGATTGTATTACTAGTGTTAGTAGAGGTTAGAAACACCCTCTAAGAAGATAAAAATAATTAAGAGGAGATTTACAGTGATAGGTTGTCACAGCCAGTAGTAATTAGTTAATTATAGTTAGTATTTATTTTAGTTAAGTTTAAGATTGTCTTAGAACCTGATTAGACCTGCTTGAGTTAGAATGGCTGATTTAGCCAAGTTCATTGCGCGAGAAGATACAAGATTAGAGAAAGAAGCAGAAAGAAAGTTAGAGACTGAAAAAGAAATCAAGAGGCTGCAGATTGAGGCTGACAAGGAGGCTAGGGCGTTGGAGGCAGATAGGGAGGCAGAGATTAAAAGGCTCCGGTATGAAGAGAAGAAGTTGGAGGCTGAAGAAAAGAGACAGGCTGCTGAAAGGGAAGACAAGCGATTGGCTGCAGAGAGGGAAGCAGAAGATAAGAGATTACAAAGGGAGCACAAGCTACGACAAAGGGAGTTGGAATTTCAAGGCCATGCTCCTGAAAATGGTGCCAGCCCCTTTGCCTCAGATGCCACTGCTAGTCAGAGAGCCTCAACCTCAGCTATGGGTTTTCATGTAGACCATTTTGTTGAGAAAGATGATGACATAGAAGGGTATTTAAGTAGATTTGAGCTTTTGGCTACTACATATGGGTTAGAGAGAGAGAGAGAGAGGTGGAGCCTCAAGTTATCCCAGGGTCTTAGGGGAACGGCTTATGAAGTTTTTGCCAAGATGAGCAGAGATGACCAAGACAATTATGACATGTTAAAGCAGGCTCTTTTGTTAAGATATGAACAGAACGGAGACTTTTATAGAAAAAATTTAGGAATGCCAAACTACTGTCGGGTGAGACCTATCACCAGTTCTCTGCACGGTTAGAGACCTACTTGGAGAAATGGACTGCTATGTGGAAAACCCAAGATCTTAAGGAAATGATCCTTATTGAGCAGCTAAGAGAGTCCATGGCTCCAGACCTGAGAAAGTTTCTCATGGAACAAGGTGCAGAGAGGCTGGGTGAGTTACTCAATGTCGCTGAGAGGTATCAGGATGCCCAAGCAGAGGTAGTTGGTAATAAAAAGAAACAGGTAGACAATTTTAAGGCACCACAAAACTTTAAAGGTCAACCCTACTGAACAACAGGAACCTTACCACCCCCCAGTGTGTGAAGATGTAACATGCAATGGAGTCACCATAAGGTGGTTGTATGATACTGGATTAGATTATGATTCAGTTGTGAGTTCTCACCTGGTGCAGGCAGATCAATACACCACAGAAACAGTGGAGATTCAAGCTGCAACCAAGGACGTAGCGACCATGACACTTCCCATCGCCAGGATAATGTGAAAACGCGATATGTGGAAGGAATCATCAAAGCACCAGTGATAAATGAACCAATCTACCCTCTGATATTGGGGTGTAGATATGTCTTCTTGAGGAATCCCAAGAGACCTGTGATCATGGCAACAGTGCAGACCAGATCACAGTCTAAAAAGGAGGAGGATAATCCCATAAATACCCATCCAGATGAGATGAGGAAGGCACAGGCGGAGGATAAGACCCTCAAGCCTTGTTTTAAGAAATTGCCCAAATGTCATACACCTCCAGGCAAGGGAGACTTCTATATGAAGAACAAATTGATTTATAGGAAGGCTGGAACTGGATCCAATGGTCATGGACAGCTGGTCCTTCCCATTTCATATAGGACAAAAGTGTTGGAACTAGGGCATGCGATTCCCTTCAGTGGTCAAAAGGGGATCAGCGCAACAGGACAGCGTATAGCTTGTCATTATTTCTGGCCAGGGATAACTGAAGACATAAAGAGATATGTAAAATCTTGTCCAGAATGCCAACGGGTAGCTCCAAAGCATTGGACTGCTCCAGCAACTTTAGGGGAAATGCCCATAGTGGGAACACCCTTTGAAAGAGTTGCACTGGACATTGTGAGACCTCTCACTCCGACCAAGAGGAGGAACAGTTACATTCTGACTCTGGTGGACACTTGTTCTATGTGGGGAGAGGCCCTGTCATCAATCGAATCGAAATATGTGGCAGAGGCATTACTCACAATCTTCACCAGGTTAGGCTTTCCCAACCAAATCTTGACTGATAATGGCTCTCAGTTCAAGTGGAAACTAACGGAAGAAGTATTCAGGATCTTTCAAGCCAAACACTTTCATTGTAGCCCGTACCATCCCCAAGGAAATGGCCAAGTGGAAAGATTTAACGGGACACTCATGTCGATCCTGAGAAAGTTGGCACATGAAAAACCAGATACATGGGACCAATACGTTCCCGCTGCCTTATTTGCCTATCGGGAGGTACCCCATAGTTCAACCAGTATGGCCCCGGCAACCTTGTTATTTGGAAGGCCAATAAAAGGTCCATTGAAAGCCTTGTTAAGGACATGGACCGATGAAAAGGAGAAGAAAATATTACCTCATGATATCAATATGTGAACGAGCTGACCACTCGTCTTAAAACTGGCTGGAAACTTGCCAATGAAAATTTGAGACAAGCCAGGAAAAAGCATGCTGCCTATTACAATAAGAAAGCGAAGGACAGAGAATTGGCTGTGGGAGAGAAGGTGCTTCTTCTACTGCCCGGCAGCCAGAATAAATTGCAAATTGGATGGCAAGGTCCATATACAGTTCTAGAGAAGGTGTCTAGAACAAATTATAAGATAGATAAGAAGGGGAAAGAGAAAATCTATCATATGAATCTCCTGAAAAAATATCTGGATAGAGAAAACCAGGAGGAGACACACCTACTGACCTTGTCTGTTGCAATGGAAATGAAAAAGGAACCACTCACCTCTCATGAATATCCTTTACATCCCTGTGAGACCGCTGCACAGGTAAAAATCAGTACGCACTTAACGAAAAATTAGAGGGAGAGGGTTCAACAGGTTCTGAATGATCATACAGATGTGTTAACGGACCGACCGGGGCTTACAAATTTATTAGAGTATTATATGAAACTCATAGACCCAACACCAATCTGTATGAGAGCCTATTCGATTCCGTTCGCTAAGGAAAAAGCTTTGAAGGAGGAGATAGATTATCTGTTGAGAGAAGGAATTATCTCGCACAGTGAATCTCCTTACAGCTCCAGTGTGGTTCTGTTAAGAAAACCCTCTGGAGAACAAAGACTGTGTATAGATTACAGGAAACTGAATGCTGTCACAGAAGGTCAGGTGGATCCATTACCTGATACAAATCAGCTGTTTGCCAGGCTGAATAAAGCTACTTATTTCTCTAAAGTGGATCTGAGCAAAGGCTACTATCACATTCCAGTAAAGCCGGAGGTTAGACCTTATTTAGCCTTTAGCACCTCGGAAGGACATTACGAATTTAACATGTTGCCATTCTGGCTGAAAAATGCACCGAGTGTGTTTTCGAGGATGATGAGAAAATTACTGGATCCCCTGAATAATCCATGCATCACCAACTTCATGGATGATATTCTCATAGCGACTGAAACATTTGAGGAACACATTAACTCTCTGGATATGTTGTTTAATCGACTTAGAGAGACAAATTTGACCGCTAGACCGACGAAATGCTGTGTTGGATGTAAAGAGCTGGAATTCTTGGGACACACAGTACATCAGGGAAACATGACCCCTGACCCCAAGAACCTGGAGAAGTTGAAAAGAGCACCAAGACCACAGACAAAGAAAGATGTGCGATCTTTTGTCTCATTATGTGGTTTCTACCAAAAGTATATTAAAAACTTTAACTCCATATGTGCTCCATTGACTGATTTAACGCGCAAAGGAAATCCTGATAGAATTACTTGGTCAGCGCATTGTGAATTAGCATATCAAGAGTTGAAGGAAAAGCTCACAAGCAGGCCTATTTTGAAATTACCTGACTTGAGTCAAGAATTCTTTGTGAGAACGGATGCTAGTAATATAGGTTTGGGTGCATCTCTGTTACAAAGGTCAAATTCCCTTGATGGGGAACTAACTCTTTAAGTCCCAATCGACTTTATAAAGGCTCAGGGGTTAGACGCGCTTGGCCCAATCGACTTTAAAAAGCCTTTAGTATATGTGCCTCTGTTTGAGACTGTTTCTAATTATAACTACCCACAAAGTCATTTCCGACTGCAAGTACATTCTTTTAAATACCGCACGTGTTTAAGAGTGAACGTGTTTCTGTTTTGAGATATTTATTTTAGATTTTTAAAGCCATTTTACCTTGAATAACTAATCATTTTTTTAAAGCGCATATCCTCCATTTTACCTTGAATAACTAATCATTTTTCAATGAAAGCTTTTATACTTGTAGCACAAGAGTAAAGTACATCCAATTACCTTCAGTTTCATATACAACAACAAAGTTATTTATGCATATGAACATTTTAAAAAATTATTTCCAAACAACAATAAAAACGCACTGGGGTGGCCATTTTTGCTTGGGCCAAACCCACTTTTTTGCTTGGGACTTAAAGAGCTAACCCCAGTAGCTTATGCTAGTCGTAAGTTGAACACAGAAGAACAAAAATATTCAACAAGTGAAAAAGAATGTTTAGCTGTCATATGGGCTATAAAAAAGTTCCAGATTTATCTCTATGGTAAATCATTTAAGATCCAATTAGATCATAAACCACTCGTGTGTCTGTCACAAGCAAGGCATGAAAATGCTACATTATTACGTTGGTCGTTGCTCCTACAGCCATACCAGTTTACTGTGTTACGAAAATGTGGACACTCTCGTAATTAGCTTGAAAGTACATGGAAAAAGAATTGAACAGGAGGTAGTTTAAAAATAAACAACTAACATAGAAAAAAAGATAGAATTTCGAACCAAGCCACTTAGCCCCATAAAAATCATATATTCGTGTACCTGAAGACTTGTTGACCAAGAATATGGGGTTAGTTGTCTAAATAGTCCATTAGATAATCAAATATTGGTAATAATACATAGAGAATCTGAGATACTGTCAGGTCAAGTCATGTCTTCCTATATTGGATAGCATATTTTTTTGGAAGAAAAAAATAGGTGAAAGAAAGGCTAAGATAGTACGATGAAAGGGATTGGATGAAATTTGAAGGAAGCCGAAATATTATTGGCTAACCTAAATATACAAATCTAGTTGGTAGTAGTAACGCATAGTGGTTTGAGATATTTTTTTAAAAAGGTTTCATTCAAAACAAGAAATGCTTGGTCTCATTGGCCAAAGCTTTTTACATGATTGGAAAAGTAGGCTGCTCGCTGCCATTTTTTCCAAAATATTCAGAGGAGCAAGCAGCGATGAGCAGACTTGTGCTTTGTTTTAAAAATAACTAACAACAGAAAGCAGTCTGAACAGAGGCAGTGATGAAAGTGTGCCATATTCTATTGCCTAATTCATCGTTACTTGTTTATATTTCCTTGATATGTGGTAAGATTGATTTTATTGACTTTTTAATTAAAAAAGGTTGTGTGAAAAAAGAAAAGGCCATGTAAAAGATTGTAATTAAATGGTTCCATGGCAGACTTAGGCATGGCCTAGATGTTGATCCATCATATAAGGGACTATATAAGAAGTTTAAAACTACAGGACTATATATATGATGGTCATACAGGAACATTACACCTATCTTATTGCATGGAAAAGATTACTGCAGGAATGACAGAAGCGTAGCATCCATTAGAGAAGAGAAAAGAAAACTGGTACCATTTGTTCCATCAAACTAAAGTGGAGAAGCAGGGTTGTCAGAGAGAGCTGACCATGTTCTTTTGTATTGAATGTATGTTTACATGTAAATTAGGAGGAATTAGTTTGATATTAAGACAGAACCATAACTTGCATTGACAGGGGTTCCTGCTGGCACTTGTCTGGTGCTGGTACTCGATGATAGAGAAATTCAGCACTATTTCTAAGAGTCTCTGGCACCTGCTGGTATTAAAGAAGTTCAAGACCAGAGGAGACTGAAGTGTTTGGCCAAACCAACTGCAACTGCTGTGATTCCAGGATCCAGATAAGTGCAATATCTGGCCTGGGACAACTTATCACGACTAAAGAAAAATCTCCTGTATAGACAAAAACGTTCCTCCAAAAGACTAACATAAACAATTCTAGTGAAACAAAAGAACGGTGGGATGATGTAAATCCCCACCCTGCCTCTCAGTACCAGTAGTTAAATAGAGTGATTAACATCAACTTGAAAATTTGTAACAATGTACTATGGACATATTGTCTGTTGTATGTAAATATCTTTATATATATTTGTAAATATATCTATCCATCTAAATTGATTCTCATTGAACTGTAGTCCTTACTTACTTAGTCGTTCCCCTTCTACCGTGAGGTGTAGAGGTTTGGAAGAGAGAGCGCCAGACCATTCTATCAGCTGTCTTCTTCCTGGCCTGGTTCCATTCTAGTCCTCGGTCCTTCAAAGATTGTCTAATGTTGTCCTCCCAGCGGACTCTGGGTCGTCCTGGAGGTCTGGATCCCTGGCTCTTTGTTTCCCATGCTTGTCGTGGTAGCCGATCTTCTCCCATTCTGCAGACATGGCCAAACCATCTTAGTTGGGACTGTTCTATTTGGGTCTGCAGCGGATGGGATTTTAGGCCTTGACGGATCGTCTGGTTGCGGACCATGTCTCTTCTTGTTACTTCAACCACTTTCCTCAGATACCTCATTTCTGAGGTTTGGATCTGGCTTTTGTGGGTTGTAGTCATTGCCCACGACTCGCATCCATATGTCAAGACTGGGACATAGGTGGAGCGGTATACAGCCATCTTCGTTTTCTTACCAACCTCTTTCTTGCTGAGGAATCCACGATTTATGGCCTGAAAAAGTCTCCCAGCCGCTGCTTTTCGAGTGGCCAACTCTTCTTTGATGCCTCCCTTTCGGTCTATAATAGCTCCGAGATATTTAAAGTGGTCGACCTGCTCCAGGACCTGTTCTCCCAACTTAATCTGATGTTTTCTTTCTTCTCGTGATATCACCATGGATTTTGTTTTAGAGCTGCTTATGACCATCCCTCTCTTCTCCAGCTCTTCCTTCCAGACTTGCAGGTTGGATTGGAGATGTGCCTCTGATTTAGCAATCAGGGCAACATCATCAGCAAATGCCAGCTCCGAAATATAGACCTGTCTCATCTTCCAGTACCCCACTGAATACTTTCTTGTTCTCTCCTTACATGCCTTGATGACATCGTCCATAAGGAGTATGAAGAGGTAAGGTGATAGGATATCACCTTGTCTTACACCAGTGGTGGTCCGGAACTCTTCTGACTTATGGTTTGCTGTCCTCACATAATTTCTGCAAGACTTGTAGAAGCTCTGTATAGCATGAATCAGAGGTGCTGGAATATTCTTCCTTGCCAAACAGTCCCAAAGTTTGCTCCAGGGGACCCCGTCAAACGCCTTTTCCAGATCTATGAAACAAAGATGGATCTCACTCTTATACTCAAGGGCCTTTTCACTCAGCTGTCTGAGTGTGAAGATTAGGTCTTGAGTACTTCGATTTGCTCGGAATCCGCACTGGACCTCATCCAATTGTGGCTCAGCTAGGCGTCGAAGTCTCTGCTTTAGGATTCTAGAGTAGATTTTACCAGGGACACTGAGAAGGGATATGCCTCTATGGTTTCCACATTGTCGATTGTCACCCTTTTTGAAAATTGGTGTTATGATGGCAATCTCCCAATCCTTTGGTATGGTCTTGTTGCACCATGCTGCCTGTAGGACCTTTAGGAGTAATAGGTCGCCTGATGCTCCCATGTACTTAACCATTTCTGGTGTTATACCATCATGCCCTGCTGCTTTGCCCATCTTGATTTTCTCTAGTGCTGCCCTCAGTTCTTCCATCTTTATGTCATCTTCACCATCATTGGTTTTCTCTTCTGTGCTAGTGGTTATCATTTCTGATGCTTCACCATGCTCACCATCCAGGAGTTCTGAGAAATATTCTTTCCATTACTTCCTTCGGGGCAGTAAGCAATTTGCCTTGCTTGTCCTTTATAAATTTGAGAGGGCATTGTTTTTCCTTCCTCATGTTCTTTAGGGTCTTATAGAACAATTTCTGGTTTTCTTGTGCATCTTTTTCTAGCTTTTCTCCAAATTCTTCCCAGGACTTCTGTTTTGCTGCTAGCACTTTGTTCTTTGCTTCTGTTCTGAGTGTCACATATTCTCTATATTTTTCCATTTGTCCTGTTGTGTTTTTAGCTCCTAAGTATTGTTTCCATGCCATTTTCTTCTCTCTTATTTTCTCTTTGACTTCCTCTGTCCACCAAGGTGTCCTCTTTCTCTGGTTCCCAAGTCGGACTTCACCGCATGCTTCTGCAGCAGCTGTCTTTATGATATCCTTGAATTTATTCCAGAGGGTTTCCAAGTCATCAGGTCGTTCTTCTGTGTTGCTCACTGCTGTAGCAATACGCCCCTGATATCTGGTCTTAATTTCTGGCTCTCTCAGCTTGTAGGTCCTAATGCTCATTTCTCCTGCTCGTTTACTTGGTTTCTTGCGTGATGTTGGGCAGTTCCTAGGCTGAGCAACTCTTTCAGTTGTTCGTTTGATTGTTAGCAGGTAGTGATCACTTCCAATCTCTGGCCCCCTCCAGACTCTTGCATCTCGGACATATCTGAATGAGCTTCTCCGAACAATGGCATAGTCGATCACTGACTTCTCATTCTTGGTTGGTTCACATCTAGTGTATGCATGTATGCGCTTATGGGGGAACTTTGTGTTTGTAATGATCAGATTCTGCTCACTGCAGAATCTAAGGAGTCGCTTTCCATTGTCATTGAGAGTATCTTCTCCATATCTTCCGATAACTCCACCCCCATCTAGCATGGTCATTTCCAACTCTGGCATTAAAATCTCCGAGCATGATAACTTCATCTAGGCAGTCATCCACTGTCCTTTGAAGCAGCTCGAAGAATTCCTCCTTGACCTCTGCTCTCTCTCATCCTCATTTGGCCCATACACTATGACCAGGTTGACTATGGTTTCTCCTTCTTTTAGTTTTACAACCATAATGCGCTCCGAGACAAAGTTCCATCCCTTGACACTATCTTTTTGATTTTGGGCCACAATGCAACCCACGCCCCCTTTAGCTCTTTCAGATATGGGTACACCACTGTAGAGCAACGTGTTGCCATCGAGATCCATGACTCCTTGTCCTTTTTTCTTCGTTCCGTTATAGCCAGGATTTCTAGTTTTGCTTTCCTCATCTCTTCCACCAGCTCCTCTTCCTTCCCATTTATACTTCTTGTGTTCCAAGTTCCATAAGTCGTAGTCCGTAGTCCGTTCCAGTTCGTCGCCTTTAGAATCAGTCCGGTTTTCTCTCTTGTATTGCTCGTAATCATAGTTTAAGACAAACAGGTGATTGGCCTGTTGTGCCTTTGCATGGTGGAGGGGCTGCCTCCTTACGGCCTCCATGCAGGCCGCCCTCCTCCTTTTTCATCCGGGCTTGGGACCGGCATTGGCGGAGTTGAACTGTAGTCCTGACCAAAACAACTTTAGGCTCAGGACCAATAAAGTTTAACAAAAGAGATTTTAAATATAAAATTTAACAGCTGGAGTTAGTTGAGTTTATCATAGTAATTAGTATATGTTTGTATATGTTTTTGTATTGAGATTCTTTAACAACACTCTTACAATACCCTAGACACTTTATGTAGCTTTCAGTCACGCGTCAATAAAAATATAACTTAGAGTGAGATCGTAGGGTGGTAACAAGAAAGGTACTCTGTAACACAGCTGTCCATTGTTTACCTCAGAGACCTTCACAGTTGATCTCACTCAAGTACAACTATATGCACACCATTCTTCTTAACATCTAAACCCACCACAGTCACTCAGAAGGGTGGATTTATAAGAAAGCCGATGTCCCCAGCGGATTAAGCTCTCCGATACGTTCGCGCTCACAGTATATAAAGGATCATTGCTGTGTTTACCCCGATATCAACAGACTTCGCAATATACTAAAATGGTTCGTACCAAGCCACAAGCAAAAAAGAGGAAAATCTATAGAAGCCCTCCAACAATTGACAGCAAACATGAATCTGCAAAGAACAAAGACAATCAGCCGGAGAACAAGACTGCCCCAATTAATCGCGTCGGGACCGATCCTTCTCAGAAGCCGAACAATGCAACCACTGCCATCACGACCCACAGCTTTGAAGGCAGAGGATAACCAGGCTCCGAATCCTGACAAAACAACTTCACCGGTAAAACAAGATGTCGAGGCGGTGGCTCCATCGTGCAGTGATCAGGAAACATCTGTAAAACATGGCCACAAAACTTCGACGGCAGAGGCAACAATGCTCTAAAGCCCGACAAAGCAAAACCACAGCCAAAACAAGATGTCATAGTCGAGTCTCCATCATGCAGTGATCAGGCAACTTCGGTAAAACGAGACCAGAGGCATAAAGTGAATCCGTCCCGCAAACTACAGGCTCAAACTGAGACGGAAGTCGGAGCGTGCTAACTTCGCAAGCAAAGAAATGCCATTTCTCAAAAGGCACTACAGGAAAGGATCATTAAGATCACTCAGATGTCGGGAGGGGAGGCCTCGCTCAGGGCCCTACCCGACGATAAAGTGATCGGTATTCTCGAGGCAATAACGGGCAGGAGGAGTATAACTAAAGTTACAAGACACGAAAAAAGAGTTGTAATAGCTCTAAATAACACGGAGGAGACAAACGAACTGATGGTCGAACTAGAGTCCGGACACAAAGAAGTCCAGCTGCCCCACCAGATTAAAGTTACTGTGGAGATCTACAAGAAGACCAAAAAAATAGTTGTAAGAGGGGTCGACAACAATTGGTCTACACAAGAAGTCCACAACCGCCTGCAAACAGAAAACAAGTATGTCAAAATAACACAGGTTGAAAGACTGAAGACATGGGACAAGAAGGACACAAACCTAGTTATCCTAACTATTGAAGGGACTTCAAGACCAAGTCAACTAAACCTAGACGATAGATGTCGAAAAACAGAAGAGTACATCTCTCCTGTTATGCAGTGCTCAAACTGCCAGCAATTTTCGCACACTAAGAAAACCTGCAAGAGAGAGACAGTTTGTCGGTACTGTGCAGGAAGTCACTCTTACAATAAATGTCCTCACGCGAAAAAGGATACCAACTATAAAGTGAGCAACTCCAACAGAACCTGCGCAAACTGTCTCGGGAACAACGGGGCAAGATACCGTGGCTGTCCGATCTTCTGTGAGACAAAGGCCATACTGAAGGAATCTGTAACCAAAAACAACTCCTTCAGAGAAGCAAGACACCGAGTGGCTTCAGGCGGCACTGCTAAACAGAAACAGCACACAAGAACCCAACTAATAAAACTTACCACAGAGGTGCGAGACATAAAAGAACAGACAGCACAACGAAGACACAGATACCATAAGAGACGAAACAATAGGAGCCTTACAGAGCGCCCAGGCAATGTTACAGGACATGCAATTCATTCAACACCAAATATAAGTCGACATCGCTAAACTCGCAGAGCTAAAGGAAGAGAACGAAGAAGTCCTCAAAAGAATTGAAACAGAGAGAAGGATCATCGAGGATATCGTAACAAAAAGCAATCAAGGAAGAGACAGAAGCAAAGAAAATAAAGACAAAATAATTACCGAAACCGTAGAGGAACGCCTACCAAAAATCAATCAAGGAAGAGAAAGAAGCAAAGAGGCGGAAGACAAAATAATTACCGAAACCCTAAAGGAACTCCTACCAAATATAATAAAGACAGTCATGATCAACACACAGCCGAAAAAGACAACGAGTAGGGACCTAACAGGCAGCTAGTGGTCCTTTTCAGGACCAGTCATTTCCAGGACTAGGAACGTGTTACCAGCGAAGACGTTAACACCTTATATACCCCAATATAACCATTTGTAACCCTTCAAAGCGTTTTGGTTAAACAGGGTATAACAGCAAAATAACAGACGTAAGGAAAAAAAAAATTGAAAACACACACTAACACAAAATCCGCCAGATTGAGAGACTGAGGAGAAAAGTAGCTGCCAAACCAATACTGTCCTACCTGGATGCAGTGCAGGCATACTTCACTACAAACCAGTCCTACACTGAGCTTATATCGATTCTAGAGGGTATGAAGGTTTATTAAAGCTATTTGTTGTGAATAATATCATTTTATTTCAGGTTTTGTTGAAACATTGAGTCTATTAGGCCAAATATGTATGCTGGTTGAAGATTGAAACCAACCCTTATAACCTAACCAGTCCTTGTCAGGGCTGACCGAACCAGTCCTTGTCAGGGCTACATAACCATGCTAGTCCTTGTCTGGGATATTATAACCTACCAGCAAGTACATCACTGACTTGGGAGGTATAGGGGGAAGGCAAAGGTTGAATCATACCCATGTGATCATATTATTTGATTTATGTATGTATATTATTATTTGGCATGTTCCACAAGTAGACCCTTGTCTATCATACTATACCTGAACTTATACTGAACCATGTATCATTCATCCAATACGCATACACTGAGACAAATTCGCCTCATGAACAGCAAGGAATATGTGTGCTCCATACCTCAGAATAGCCACATATTACTCCTTCCAGGTTCATATTCGAGTCTTGAGCTGAAGTCAGAAGCCAGTCAATCCCGCTGCCTATGTGACCGCTTGGCATACACTACCATTTATACGTGTTAGAATAATAATAACGGACGTTAAGCAAATAAGACGTTGTTGCACAAAACGCAGTATAGATTTTGGGTTCAGATGGCAGTCACGACGATGAGAGGTATTGTGGAGCTCTCTCAGAGAGAGAGAGAGAGAGAGAGAGAGAGAGAGACGTTTGGGAAAAAGTCGAAAAACTGAGAAAACGTGTGCAAAAGTAGATAATTGTAACGTGTGGAAAAAGACGGAGTCGTGTGAAAAATGGCGGGAAAAGGAAGGAACCGCATATAAAAGGAGAGATGTGGGCGATCAGATAGGATTCATTAGGCTAGAGGATTTTACAGATAGTGTTAGGTGAACTTCGTCTTTGAGATTATCAAGACAAGTTTTTAAGTTGACAAGTTTTTAAGTTGATAAGTTTTTAAGTAGACAAGTTTGTATTTTATTCTGTTGGATATATATTTTTCCTTGTGGATATATATTTTTTTCCTTGTGGATAAACAACCAATCATTGTGAAATTTGGCAGTGCTTGTCTAATGACATTAATAAACTCTGATTGAATTTTCTACATTGCTGTGTTACAGTTGGATCATTTGAAAACCATTATACGATATTGCTTATCACTAACCCTAAAAGCGTAAGAACGGACCTGGGAAGAAAAAATAACTTCAGTCAAGAATTTCCATCTCAGGCGGAAGGCCTGTAACGACTTGAACAGAAACATATAAAGGATTAGCTCTCGTCAAAATATTTACCTGCGCACAACACAATTGACTGGCCAACTGACCCGGTCATACACATTCTTACACTGATGTTGTAACCAGCCCAGTTACACCTATATTCTCAAGGAGCGCAATGATTGGATCTGTACCAGACCTTAGTCCCCTTCAGTCATTGGGTGGGCTAAAGGAACAGACTGTCAACAACAGTGTGGTGTGTCACACCAGTGAAAGGACATTGTATAGCCAAAGATGAGTATAGTAAAACTCATTCCGGTGATTCTGTGAGCAGTCAAGAACGATAGTCTATGATGATAAACATTACTAAAGTCCAGGATAGTTGAAGACTAGTGCAAAAACTTGCGTGGAAGACATTTTTCTTTGTGTAATTCAATTGGAAAATCCAAACTTTTATTTTATTAAGTGATATACATAAATGTACAATCATCAGCTGTAAATATACTTATCCATTGAACACCATCTTCAAACACTCACCATTCATTATACTTCTTCTTCTTCTTCCTCGTTCGCCCTGAAAAGGACGGTGGTTGCGTTGTGTCTGTTTGCGCCTAAGCTGTGATATCTGCACCTTTCGGTCGACACATCCGACTTCTGCACGGCATTCTTTAGGGACCGGGTTTGCCTTCCCATTTCGATCCGCACTCGCTCAGCCAGACTGCACTGCTGCAGACTGTTTCCAGGACCACCACGTGGAGGTGGAGTGCGGTCTTGACCAGCTCTGGTTCGCTGGTCCTGACGCAAGCAGTCAAGCCATGAGTCGCTGACTGCGTTCACTATTGCTGCGTCTTTGGGTCCCTAATTCATTATACAATTAGATAGAAGTAAATAAAGAGGATATATTAATTGTATTTAACATCATTATTCAATTACTAAAGTTGAAGCTGAGTTTTGTTGAATTATTATCACTTGGGGTCACACAGCAGGGTGGCGCAGTAAGGTCTGACTGTTCTGTTCAGTTCCAGATACTTTCACAGCCGTGACTATCGAGTGATACCAGTGTACTTCTCTGTCACTGGGACCTCACACATTCTGGAGAGTAGTATCCTAATTCTTCTCCAACACTATCTTTACACATCTAAAAAACCCTTACGCTACTCACAAGATGGACGAAAAATATCTTCTAGATTATCTAGATCAAATGGATTACGGAACCTGACAGTGACAGAGAGCGAGAGAGAGAGAGAGAGAGAGAGAGAGAGAGAGAGAGAGAGAGAGAGAGAGAGAGAGAGCGTGTATGTGTGAGAGAAAGCATGTGAGATAGTGTGTATGTGAGAGAGAGAGAGAGAGAGAGAGAGAGAGAGAGAGAGAGAGAGAGAGAGAGAGAGAGAGAGAGAGAGAGAGAGAGAGAGAGAGAGAGAGAGAAAGAGAGTTTCATAAGTAAGAACAATTTTTTAGCCAAACATGTTAAAATTTCATGTCATGAGTTTTAATGTGTTTAAAAAAAAATAAATGTGCATACCTTTTCAAAATTTCGTTAACTATTTTTATAAAGATAACGACGTGAAGCGGTTAAAATATCAGTATGTGCAAACAACTTCGTTACGCTCAAAGAGAATGTCATACGCCCGCTTCTTACAGGCACCTGCCATTCACACGCTTCTAAGAACTATCTGTCATATACACGCTTCTTACAAATATCTGTCATAATCATGCTTCTCACAAGCATCTGTCATATACACGCTTCTTACAAGTACCTATCTGTGACGAAATGCATGCCGTGCTTTTCATTTTTTCTGTGTTTTATTTGTCTCTCTATCCTGTGCGCTTCCCTTCATTTTTCCGTACTCGTATCTTTATTAACTTGCATGCAACGATTCGGGTTTCGCGTCGTTATTTTCGCATGATGTACCCTGGGTGGAGATAACATTAACAATCCCATCTAGAACCAGACAGATAACACTGTCTTACCTGTTTAAAACAAATATGAGGCGGGTGAGTATCTTGCTCACCAAGCTTGGCACGCATACTTCGTGTATTGATAATCGGGAGATATACACGAATTTGCCCACATAGTGTCTAAAACACACGGCGAGAAGCTTAGGTATTGTACGAACACTAGGTAACACTTCCGGGGATGGACATCATATTTGTTAGCATTTATGATAACAAATTTAATTGAGGTTGTATTATGCGTTACAAATATGATTCACCTAAAACAACCGGTTGCGTTAATACCATATATGGGGAGATTTGAAAATAGCCTGCTGTCATGCGGAATTTCATGAGAAAAGTGGGGGGGGGGGGGGGGGGGGGGGTGGAGAAGAAGATCTATACAAAAGTCAGACATTCGAATATGCTTGGTTTAGATAACAAAAATTTAAACTAGACTTTGTCTGATTGGTGACTTTCACCCGCGTAGGAAGCGCAGAGCGTAACCGAGAAGTTCCTTATAATGTAGCACATTTTCACACCTCGGCACTATGTTCCATTGAGTCAAGACGACAGTTTCAGACAAGCCAGGATCGAAGAAAAACTGGACTCCAACATAAAGGACTGGACCAAGTATTAAGGATCTTCTGAAATTAACCAGAATGAAAACTCAAATTTATAACACTGGAAACTATAAAGCCATCGGATCCCTTTTACAGGATAATAGTGGGATTAGGCCAAAGCTACATTCAACAACATGAAACATATACTGACATCTGAACAGTTATCTCACAAATTAAAACTGAGAATCATAAAGTGTTATATATATTCTGCATTTCTGTATGGTGTAGAAACATGGACGATGAATAAGCATTTGGAAGAAAGAATTGAAGCTCTTGAAATGTGGATATATAGAAGAATGGGGCGTATCTCATGGAAAGAGAAGAAAACAAATAAGGAGGTCCTAGAAAATCTAGGTATGAAAAGAGAACTAATGAGGGAGATCAAAGTTCGGCAGCTAAAATTCTTTAACCATATAAAAAGGCATAACACCTTGCAGAAGACCTTAATAGAAGGGAGAGGTGAAGGCAAACGTGCAAGGGGAAGGCAGCGCTATAAGTGGGAAGATCACATCAAGAGATGGACAGGAAAGAGTCTATCAGAGTGCACCACCAAGACAACAGACAGAAGACGTTGGAGATTCATTACAGCCAACCTTCGTTGTGGAAATGGCAGCTGATGATGATGAGTGGGATTAGAACTAATATTAATACCCTCACTACTTGTAAGACAGCCTCTTAACCCGTAGCACGACATATATTCGGACGTCTACCAGTACCTGACGCCTGTAAATTATAACCCGATACGGGGTGAGTTGTACATCTTATTATTTTATATTTTGCATTTGACATGTTTAACCTGCTGCTGGTTGTACAGGTTCATACGAAGCTGGCAACCTCAGCATATGAAAATTATAGATTCATGAACCACCACAGCAAACGCTTGTGAATGCTTCGCGTAGGTTCTTTTACAGGAACCAAAAACAGAGGTAGTCCCAGGCTCCAAATGGAGCAGGGTGTGAATGATTATATCACAATGTACAGAAATGATATGTTAAACTCTTAATAAGTTTATATCTATATTGAAACATGTTTAATTTATGTAAGGGTCGTTTTCCGCTGTCGAGCTACATTTTTTAAATCAGATTAACTGAGTTTAACGATGCTGTTTCATCCCATCCACTGGGATAATCACTGATGCTCAGGGAGGGTAAAACTACTGAGAAAAAATAGAAAAGGGTCGGTGGAATTGACAGCGAGAAGGCGCCTGACTAGTGTCAGGAAACCTATACTTAGCGGCGATATTTGTTTCTTCTAAAGTATGTGGTACAATTTGGAGATACCAGTGTGTGGTACAGCTTGGTACGAGTCTGTGGATCAAGAGTTTGTGGTCTATGCTAGATGCCTGCCTTCGACGGCTTGTGAAGATCCTTGCCTTGACGTTCGGAGCTGTTAACCCTGCAACAACGCTTGAGACGTGTCCTCAACACAGAAGTCGATTAACTGAGCAGCCAGCACACCAGTTCAACATCTGCTCAGCCAAGTGATTTTAATCCGGTCAAAGCAAACTAAGTCACTCTACATCAAACTAAACCACCTTTATTTTCAGTGACGAAAAGTCCCTATTTCAATTTACTACAATCATTTATTATAGAGTGAAGTGCACACGAATGTATCAGTTATCTTATATATATATATATATATATATACAACAGAATTACTGAAGTAATATTATTCAATACCATAATTCCAGCTGTAAGTACTTCGGTCAGTCGGTCAGTCACATTTTGCACACCGTCATTTGCACACTTTTTCTATTTTCGAGAGAGTAAATTAACTTTCAACCACAGCTAAGGGGGTGCAACTGTGGTTGAAAGTTAGACAATAATTGTATTATTTCCCCTTATATGTACTCTCGCGAAAATAGAAAGTGTGACGGTGTGCATTAAATCAACAGACAATCAAAATACTCTTCTTTCCAGTTTCATTCGGGAAACGGATTTAACTCATCATTTTTCTTTAAAATAACCTTAACATGTAAGTTTCTGATTGTTTCTTCAAGGCAAAATTTTAATTTAAAGTATTGCAGACTTATTATTATGGATCAAAATGATAAGATGGCTAAAAGGAAGAGACGATCGCGTCATTCACAGCGAGCAAGCGAGACTACAGAAGAAGCAGCAATGTAATACGTGTAACATAAACAACACACTATAATTAAAAACCTGCAAATTTTGGCGGGTAGTTGCTAGTACTGAATAATTCAGTTTGGGGCTCAGAAACGAGCAAATATATCAATATCCTCATAGAAGGAGTGGGCAGATACTAAGTTCACGACAGCTAGAAAATCTCAGTGTTCTGCTTGATTTCTGAAAATCTTATGAGGACTCCCTAAAACAGAAACACCATCCTTCTATCTACAAATCTACCAATAGTAATCTTGAGCGAAGGTAGATACCTTTAAAGAACTTCATTGTATACTCTAAATCTTGGCCATTGTTGGGCCATCACTGCAGAACAGGGGAGGCTATCCCGTGACACTGTAATTATACACGCTTCTTACAAGTATTTGTCATATACACTCTTTTTTCAAGTATCTGTCTTAATCACGCTTCTTACAAGTATATGTCATAATCATGCTTCTTACAAGTATCTGTCATAATCACGCATCTTACTAAAATCTGTCGTAATCACGCTTCTCAAAAGTATGTCATAATCACGCTTATAATCTTACAAGAATCTGTCGTAATCACGCTTCTTACGGTCATAATCACGCTTCTTACAATAATCTGTCATAATTACGTTTCTTACAAGTATATGTCATAATCACGCTTCTTACAAGTATATGTCATAATCACGCTTCTTGCAAGAATATGTCATAAACACGCTTCTTTCAAGTATGTGTCATATCACGCTTCTTACAAGTATGTGTCGTAATCACGCTTCTTACAAGAATCTGTCATAATCACGTTTTTTACAAGGGGTAATCACTGTCATAAATTAACAGTGATACAACGTTAAAATATCTCCAAACGATAAAAAGTAGGGATAAAAATAATGCGTAAGTTACTCGAGTACATGATCGCCCAGGCCGCGGGTCACTACCCGCCATGGAAATTAATTTGCTGGACGTGAAAGCAAAACTTTACCCTCGGAACGGGTTGAGAACGGAGATCAACAGAGGAAAAAAAAAAAATATGACTGAACATGTGCTTGAAACTAACAAGGCTAAAAGGATGCAAATTGGTGGGGAAAGGAGGAAAAAAATTTACGTTCCCAAGTTGACACAAGGTAAAGAAATCGACAGAAGGGACCATAGCTATTATAAGCAACAGTCATTTCTTGGACCCTTTTGCGATAACTTAGTCCGTTTATTTGAATTCAGCGGCAAACGCAGTACAGAAGATTCTAGAACATATTTCGAAAAGCCAACTAACCTTGAAAAGTAACTTTTTCTTAATAATGATGTTAGGAATATAAAACCTAGCTGGCCGGATGGCCCATCTTGAGCAGTGAAATAATATGCTTTCATTTATACAGACGGATAGATAATAAAAAAGATATTGACAAAAGACTGTGTTGTTCATATCAGCGAGCGACTGCATTGGAACAAAAATTGTCACTAATTTTCAAAGTAAACGCGCCTTGAGACGCAAGTGCTAAAATCTAGTTAGTATGCAAGAGAAGGGAAGTAGCGGACAGAGGTGGCTAAAAATAACTTTAAAGGCAAAATTGTGTAGGGGAGGGCAGAGTTGGTTAAAAAAAACAAGTGTTTTGTTTTGTGAAACGCAAGTAGAGACGGACGAACCAACAGACAATAAGACATACTTGACTGAGGTATGACTGAATTGACTTTTTTTGAAAGGGGTTTGAATTTCAAAAAAAGTAAAGAGCTGATTGGCCACAGATAAACATATTATCGGCGCTCAGACGCGCATCTTGGCCATTCTGCATACGTTGTCCTAGTAGACACAGTAATTAATTAATGGTGATATTTCCCCAAGCTAATTGAAAGATTTAGAGGGACGCCATAATACAGCCAGCAGCTCAGCTGAGTTTTGCTAGTATCTACTGTGTTCTATATTCAGAATTCTGGTAAGATAAAGTATTTATTTGTACATTTTAATATTTGTTTAATATTTCGAGTGATTTGATACTGCCATATCAAAATCTAGCCCTTACAACAAGTAAGGATTCGTTCTAGACCCCCCGCCCTAGTTCAGGGTCTAGAGACAAACTAACTACATAAACTCCAGCAAGGATTATGAAAGTCGGATCAAGTGTTGAGATCAGTGAAACATATCACCTATCCTATTCTATGGCAAGAAGCTAATAATCATATTTCAGAATATGTAGTCTGGGGGAAACTTATCCTATGTGAAACCAACTTGGTAGGTGTGCTGTATGGTCAGAGAGATCTGACCCTGTCTATGTGGTGTGGTTGTATAATGTTGTGTGTAGTAGTGGCTCAGGAGGTAGAGTTCTGACACATGACCAATACTTTTATTTCAGAACTGTGGGTTTTTTATTTGGCACCAATGTGGTGTCAAATGATGAGTTGATTATTACCAGAAGGGACCCGTGCAGTACATTTTGTCAGAGCAGCCTTTATTTGCCCCCAAGCATGGAGAGGCGGGGCCACCAGATTTCAGTACCCGATTCCAGCACCAGAACCACTCAGTCAAGATAAGTGGGCTTCTGGTCTGCTGGAGAGTCACCAACTTCTTTTATAAACCCCACTAACTATATTACCATCAATAAATGGACAATGTTAGTAGCCATATACAGGGAGTGATGAGGCCACTCCAACAGCACATCCATTCATCATTCTCCCAGCTTAATTAAAACTATAAACAGTAGTAATATTAACTAGTCTTGTAAACTACATATGTACACACCTTTCAATTATTATGCCATATAGTCATGCATTTCATTTCTAAATTCCAAACCTTTCATATGTTCTGACCAAACTAAAACCTTGGTTCAGAACAAATAAACTTAAAGAAAATATTACTATCAAAATTTTACACTGTTAAGTTAGTTCAGTGTGTTGTAACATTTTATTAATATTATTAGACTTGTTAAATATCTGTGTATGTGTATGCAAATTACCACAACACATTACATATCATTACCCTAGAATCTTAACGTAGCCACATTCACTAGTAAAAAAAGATAGGTGTGAGGTCGTAGTGGTAGCAAGAAGGGCCTTCTGTCAATTCACAGCTACATTTATCTCAGGAGCCTTCACAGCTGACCTCATGCTTCACACTAAGTAATATCACAATCATACAATACCATCAAAACCACTACAATCACACTTCTTACAAGTACCCGTCGTAATCACGCTTCTTACAAGTATCTGTCATAATTACGTTTCTTACACGTATATGTCATAATCACGCTTCTTGCAAGAATATGTCATAATCACGCTTCTAACAAGTATCTGTCATAATCACGCTTCTTACAAGTATATGTTATATACACGCTTCTTACGAGTACCTGTCATAATCACACTTCTTACAAATATCTGTCATAATTACGTTTCTTACAAGTATATGTCATAATCACGCTTCTTACAAGTATATGTCATAATCACGCTTCTTGCAAGAATATGTCATAAACACGCTTCTTTCAAGTATGTGTCATAATCATGCTTCTTACAAGTATCTGTCATAATTACGTTTCTTTCAAGTATATGTCATAATCACGCTTCTTGCAAGAATGTCATAATCACGCTTTTAACAAGTATCTGTCATAATCACGCTTCTTGCAAGTATATGCCATATACACGCTTCTTACGAGTACCTGTCATAATCCCACTTCTTACAAGTATGTGTCATAATCATGTTTCTTACAAGTAACTGTTGTAATCACGCTTCTTACAAGTATCTGTCATAATCACGCTTCTTATAAGAATCTTGGAAGCAACGAAGTTTTAAAATGAAGTGGTTTTTTTTTTCTCTCAAGATAATATTAATGTAGTGCTGAATTGTAGTTAAAAAAATGAAGCGAGAGATGACATTTTACAATATAATATTTAAAGAAAATGGAAAAAGAGGAGGGGGTTGGTGGGTGGTGTTCCACTTTCTAATATCAAAAGAGGTGCGTCAGTTTTAGAATCACTGTTCTATATTACTTGTTCACAAACATCCTATCGCGATATCTACAGCTGAGAACTGATTATACAAAAGCATGTTTCACTGACTTTATTCCCCTAAGCTTATTCCATTCTGTGAAGATAATGAAACCTGTAGCAGCAGGTGACCCACCTCAAAGAGATCGTGCTGTTTAACAGTCGCCATTATGCGGGCACGGTGTAGTCTGTTTCTGATCCAAATTAAAATAAATACAGAAACACATTTGCTTGTATAAGAAACAATATGAAAGGAACAAACTACGTGGTTTTAAAAAAAGTTATTTTTATTGTTGAACAGAATCGACATCATTGCACTCCAGGCAAACCCATAGGTGCTCAGTCTCCCTCAGTATATGTCGAAGAGTGTGAATGCTAACTATTCCTGTAGATCGCTGGTTGTTTACACGACGGATGCATCCTCTCATACATCCATCTCTGCTAGCCTTATGCTTAATGCGTAATTCCAACAGTGTTAGCCCTGATGGTTCATCTATTGCAGTCATTCTCTAACAGGCGATCATTAATTGTTCTCAGTTTCTCTCCCTTATCCATATCCAGTGTCCCCACTGTTGAGTGCTCTTGATGCTAGTCTGTCAACTCTCTCATTACCATGTACACTTCCATGACCAGGACAGTAGATCCACATTTCAAAAAGTGAAACGAAATACTGATGAGGTGTAACAAGGCGGGATAATCTTGTCTTTGCGAGTATATTAGTACACTGGTTTGGACAGCCTAATAATACGTTGGACTGGACATCTGTGAGACAATCACCAGTAGCTTTGGATATCCTGTGAGAGTTACAAATAATTTGGTTTGGATGTCATTTGAGAATTGTAATAAGTTGTTGCAGACACACTGTGGCAGTAATATTCAGTTTGATTGAGTACCCTGTGAGAAACATAGTGTGGATGCCTGAAAGAATAGTAATATGCTGGTTTCATCATCATCATCATCATCTCTATTTTCACTCCTTGTCGTAGATTTTTGATAAGGGAATTAAGACTTGGGTTGGTCCCTTCTGATTAGATTAGAATACGTGATAGCCACAGTGAGAGATGATAGTAGAAATAGATTTCCACGAGTGAGATGGTAGAAATTTATAGAGGCTGTCCCGGAAAGCGAGAATCTTCTCTCTCTCTCCGCCTATCTTCTACAACAGATCCACAGGAGTCAGACAGTCTATAAACTATAGATATTAATTGTGGTAATCTTCTAAATACAATATCTAAATTAGATTATAACAGTATAGTGCATAAAGTCAAAGATAAGAAAGTACTAAAAATTTTCGGCGAGAATCGTAAGCCTTCAGCGTATTATTTGATAACGCAATGGCCGAACCAAAAGGGTACCCTATTTTTCAAATTCGTCATTGAGACAAACGTTCCACTTCCCTAGGTCAACTAAGAATTTGCATAACATGCATTGTAGAGGGGAGGGGGAAACGGAGAAAACCCAACGCAAATCACGTCTCACATTGTTCTAAATATAAAACTACTTGCTAGTATTGCCTTAGGCGGTTTTTCAAATTACGATGAAAAAGTTAGAAAAAGTGGACACTACGGTCAGGGAAACACGCTTAGCTCTTATTGCGAATGACATAAACTCTCGTAATTAGCTTGAAAGTACATGAGAAAAGAATTGAACGGGAGGTAGTTTAAAAATGAACAACTAACATGGAAAAAAAATATGGAATATTGAACCAAGCCACGTAGCCCCATAAAAATCATATATTCGTGTACCTGTGGCTTTGCTGATTAAGAATATGTTATCAATTACATAAATAGTCCATTAGATAATCAAATATTGGGGATAATACATAGAGAATCGGAGATACTGTCAGGTCAAGTCATGTCTGCTTAGATTGGATAGCATATTTTTTGGGGGGAAAAATTAGGTGAAAGATAGGCTAAGATAGTACGATGAAGGGGATTGGGTGGAATTTGAAGTGAGGCGAAATATTATTGGCCGACCTCGTACTAAACATATATTACCCGAGTAACGTAGTAGAAAGTTGAATTGTATTTTTGAAAGACTTTGTTTACAAGTGAAATAAGGATAATCATTGGCCAGGGTAGTTGATATTGGGGGAAAAGCATTAGGCGAGGACGCCATTTTATAACAAAATTTTGCCAAGGAGCGATGAGAGCAGGCTTGTGCTGTGTAAACAATATTTCTCAAAAGCCTGGACAGAACGGCAGATCGAAAGTGTGCCAGTCATCGTTCACTTGTGTATTTCATTGAATAAATGTGGGTCCTGGGTACTGACGTTAATGTAGAACTTGAGAACTGCTCGATTCAGGACTCTGTCTGTATACTTCGAGCCCATGCTAGTGGCCATTGCCTATCAAACAGGTGGAACAGATTGTCAAGCGAGCAGAGGAAACGATCTACCTGTATTCTCCTGCCAAGTTAAGTTCTTGTTCGGCACCTGGCAGCTCAACTTAAAAGAACTAGAAAGTGATAGTGAAGAAAACTGTGAATACATAACAATAATTCATAACATCAAAACCCACCACATATATTGGGGTCTCGCTCCTGGGATTGAATTTTTCATAGCACCAGCTATATTGGTTAGCTCGCTTCTGGGATTTTAAATTCTTAAAATATTATCAATTATATAAGGAATCTCAGATAGTATAAAACTAAAGTATTCCTTTTGTGGAAATGAAATAGTGGTTGAGCTATCAGTGCCTGTGGTTGTTCTTGGTTATCATTAGAAATTGTTAGCCATAATTAGAAATTTGTATAGTTAGAAATTTTAAAGGTTGCATAGTACAGAATGGCTGATCTGCCAAAGTTTCGATCTGCTGCTGTGCAGACTGCTAAAGAAATGAATATGGAGGGTCAAGCTTTGATCCAATATGTAACTTCAGAATGCGACAAGTATATTGAAAGGGAGGATAGGAAGATAGCAGAAGAAAGAAAATTACAGTTATAAATTGAGGCTGACAAAGAAATTAAGAGGCTGCAGATTGAGGCTGACAAGGAGGCTAGGGCATTGGAGGCAGATAGGGAGGCGGAGATTAAAAGGCTCCAATTAGAAGAAAAAAAGGCTGAAAGAGAAGCAGAGGAAAAGAGACTGGCTGCAGAAAGAGAAGAAAAGAGACTGGCTGCAGAAAGAGAAGAGAAGAGACTGGCTGCAGAAAGAGAAGGAAAGAGACAGGCTGCAGAGAGGGAAGCAGAAAAGGAGGAGAAGAGATTACAGAGGGAGCATGAGCTACGACTAAGGGAGTTAGAATTTCAAGGCCATGCTCCTGAAAATGGTGCCAGCCCATTTGCCTCAGATGCCAATGCTAGTCAGGGAGCCTCAACCTCAGCTATGGGTTTCCATGTAGACCATTTTGTTGAGAAAGACGATGACATAGAAGGGTACTTAAGTAGATTTGAACTTTTAGCCACTACATATGGGTTATAGAGAGAGAGAGAGGTGGAGCCTCAAGTTATCCCAAGGTCTTAGGGGAACGGCTTATGAAGTTTTTGCCAAGATGAGCAGAGATGACAAAGACAATTATGACATGCTAAAGCAGGCGCTTTTATTAAGATACGAAAAGAACGGAGAATTTTATAGAAAAAAATTTAGGAATGCCAAAATACTGTCGGGTGAGACCTATCACCAGTTCTCTGCACGGTTAGAGACCTACTTGGAGAAATGGACTGCTCTGGGGAAAACCCAAGATCTTAAGGAAATGATCCTTACTGAGCAGCTAAGAGAGTCCATGGCTCCAGACCTGAGAAAGTTTCTCATGGAACAAGGTGCAGAGAGGCTGGGTGAATTACTCAATGTCGCTGAGAGGTATCAGGCAGCCAAGGCAGAGGTAGTTGGTAATAAAAAGAAACAGGTAGACAATTTTAAGGCTCCTCAAAACTTTAATAAGTTTGACCATAGAGAACAGAACAAAGGTAAGCACCAGTTTGATAGGCCACGCAATGACTATAAAAATAAAACCCCACAATTCAATGAAAGGAAATATGATGAAAGAAAATCTTTTAACCAAGGAAGGAGGTGGTGTAAAAATTGTCGGATGGAAAACCATACCACCGAAAATTGTAGAAGGAAAACTCCAAATTTCGCTGCAATGAAAATGGGAAGAAAGGGAGTAAAGGTCAACCCTACTGAACAACAGGAACCTTACCACCTCCCAGTGTGTGAAGATGTAACATGCAATGGAGTCACTATAAGGTGTTTGTATGATACTGGATTAGATTATGATTCAGTTGTGAGTTCTCACCTGGTGCAGGCAGATCAATACACCATAGAAACAGTGGAGATTCAAGCTGCAACCAAGGACGTAGCGACCATGACACTTCCCATCGCCAGGATAAATGTGAAAACGCGATATGTGGAAGGAATCATCAAAGCAACAGTGCTAAATAAACCAATCTACCCTCTGATATTGGGGTGTAGATATGTCTTCATGGGGAACCCCAAGAGACCTGTGATCATGGCAACAGTGCAGACCAGATCACAGTCTAAAAAGGAGGAGGATAATCCCATAAATACCCATCCAGATGAGACGAGGAAGGCACAGGCGGAGGATAAGACCCTCAAGACTTGTTTTAAGAAATTGCCCAAATGTCATACACCTCCAGGCAAGGGAGACTTCTATATGAAGAACAAACTGATTTATTGGAAGGCTGGAACTGGATCCCATGGTCACGGACAGCTGGTCCTCCCCATTTCATATAGGACTAAAGTGTTGGAACTAGGGCATGCGACTCCCTTCAGTGGTCATATGGGAATCAACGCAACAGGACAGCGTATAGCTTGTCATTATTTCTGGCCAGGGATAACTGAAGACATAAAGAGATATGTAAACTCCTGTCCAGAATGCCAACGGGTAGCTCCAAAGCATTGGACTGCTCCAGCAACTTTAGGGGAAATGCCCATAGTGGGAACACCCTTTGAAAGAGTTGCAGTGGACATTGTGGGACCTCTCACTCGGACCAAGCGGAGGAACAGTTACATTCTGACTCTGGTGGACACTTGTTCTATGTGGGGAAAGGCGGTAGCCCTGTCATCAATCGATTCGAAGCATGTGGCAGAGGCATTACTCACAATCTTCACCAGGTTAGGCTTTCCCAACCCAATTTTGACTGATAATGGCTCTCAGTTCAAAGGGAAACTAACTGAAGAAGTATTCAGGATCTTTCAAGCCAAACACTTTCATTGTAGCCCGTACCATCCCCAAGGAAATGGCCAAGTGGAAAGATTTAACGGGACACTCATGTCGATACTGAGAAAGTTGGCACATGAAAAACCAGATACATGGGACCAGTACCTTCCCGCCGCCCTGTTTGCCTATCGGGAGGTACCCCATAGTTCAGCCGGTATGGCCCCGGCAACCTTGTTATTTGGAAGGCCAATAAAAAGTCTATTAGAAGCATTGTTAAGGACATGGATCGATGAAAAGGCAGAAGAAAATATTACCTCATCATATCAATATGTGAACGAGCTGACCACTCGTCTTAAAACTGGCTGGAAACTTGCCAATGAAAATTTGAGACAAGCCAGGAAAAAGCATGCTGCCTATTACAATAAAAAAGCTAAGGATAGAGAATTAGCTGTGGGAGAGAAGGCGCTCCTTCTACTGCCCGGCAGCCATAATAAATTGCAAATTGGATGGCAAGGTCCATACACAGATCTAGAGAAGGTGTCTAAAACAAATTATAAGATAGATAAGAAAGGGAAAGAGAAAATCTATCATGTGAATCTCCTAAAAAATATCTGGAAAGAGAAAAACCAAGAGGAGACACACCTACTGACCTTGTCTATTGCAATGGAACTGAAAAAGGAACCACTCACCTCTCATGAATATCCTTTACATCCCTGTGAGACCGCTGCACAGGTAAAAATCAGTACGCACTTAACGAAAAATCAGAGGGAGAGAGTTCAACAGGTTCTGAATGATCATACAGATGTGTTAACAGACCGACCGGGGCATACAAATTTATTAGAGTATGATATGAAACTCATAGACCCAACACCAATCTGTATGAGAGCCTATTCGATTCCGTTCGCTAAGGAAAAAGCTTTGAAGGAGAAGATAGATTATCTGTTGAGAGAAGGAATTATTTCGCACAGTAAATCTCCTTACAGCTCCAGTGTGGTTCTGTTAAGAAAACCCTCTGGAGAACACAGACTGTGTATAGATTACAGGAAACTGAATGCTGTCACAGAAGGTCAGGTGGATCCATTACCTGATACAAATCAGCTGTTTGCCAGGCTGAATAAAGCTAAATATTTCTCTAAAGTGGATCTGAGCAAAGGCTACTATCAGATCCCAGTAAAGCCGGAGGTTAGACCTTTTTTTTTTACCTCGGAAGGACATTATGAATTTAACATGTTGCCATTCTGGCTGAAAAATGCACCGAGTGTGTTTTCGAGGATGATGAGAAAGTTACTGGATCCCCTGAATAATCCATGCATCACCAACTTCATGGATGATATTCTCATAGCGACTGAAACATTTGAGGAACACATTATACTCTCTCTGGATATGTTGTTTTAAATCGACTTAGAGAGACAATTTGACAGCTAGACCGACGAAATGCTGTGTTGGATGTAAAGAGCTGGAATTCCTGGGACACACACAGTACATCAGGGAAACATGACCCCTGAGACCAAAGAATCTGGAGAAGTTTTGAAAAAAAGCCCCAAGACCACAGACAAAAAAAAAGATGTGCGATCCTTTTGTCTCACATTAATGTGGTTTTCTACCAAAAGTATATTAAAAACTTTAACTCCATATGTGCTCCATTGACTGATAATAAAAAAAAAAAATTTAAAACGCGCAAAGGAAAATCCTGATAGAATTACTTGGTCGGCGCAGTGTGAATTAGCCTACCAAAGACAGGTTGAAGGAAAAGCTCACAAGCAGGCCTATTTTGAAATTACCTGAATTAACCCCAGTAGCTTATGCTAGTCGTAAGTTGAACACAGCAGAACAAAAATATTCAACAAGTGAAAAAGAATGTTTGGCGGTCATATGGGCTATAAAAAAGTTCCAGATTTATCTCTATGGTAAATCATTTAAGATCCAAACAGATCATAAACCACTCGTGTGTCTGTCACAAGCAAGGCATGACAATGCTAGATTATTACGTTGGTCGTTGCTCTTACAGCCATACCAGTTTACCATAGAATATATTCCAGGCAAAACCAATGTCGGTGCCGATTTTTTAAGTAGACATCCGTACAACGAACATCAGAGTAGTCACCAGGCATAAGTAGTAAATTTATCTATGTGTATTTAAAAGTAGGAACTGACATATGATAGTCTGTTCTAAGTGGGGAGATATGTGGTAATCTTCTAAATACTATATCTAAATTAGATTATAACAGTATAGTGCATAAAGTCAAAGATAAGAAAGTACTAAAAATTTTCGGCGAGAATCGTAAGTTGTCGCCTACGTCTTCAGCGTATTATTTGATAACGCAATGGCCGAACCAAAAGGGTACCCTATTTTTCAAATTCGTCATTGAGACAAACGTTCCACTTCCCTAGGTCAACTAAGTATTTGCCTAACATGCATTGTAGAGGGGAGGGGGAAACGGAGAAAACCCAACGCAAATCACGTCTCACATTGTTCTAAATATAAAACTACTTGCTAGTATTGCCTTAGGCGGTTTTTCAAATTACGATGAAAAAGTTAGAAAAAGTGGACACTACGGTCAGGGAAACACGCTTAGCTCTTATTGCGAATGACATAAACTCTCGTAATTAGCTTGAAAGTACATGAGAAAAGAATTGAACGGGAGGTAGTTTAAAAATCAACAACTAACATGGAAAAAAATATGGAATATTGAACCAAGCCACGTTGCCCCATAAAAATCATATATTCGTGTACCTGTGGCTTTGCTGACTAAGAATATGTTATCAATTACATAAATAGTCCATTAGATAATCAAATATTGGGGATAATACATAGAGAATCGGAGATACTGTCAGGTCAAGTCATGTCTGCTTAGATTGGATAGCATATTTTTTGGGGGAAAAATTAGGTGAAAGATAGGCTAAGATAGTACGATGAAGGGGATTGGGTGGAATTTGAAGTGAGGCGAAATATTATTGGCCGACCTCGTACTAAACATATATTACCCGAGTAACGTAGTAGAAAGTTGAATTGTATTTTTGAAAGACTTTGTTTACAAGTGAAATAAGGATAATCATTGGCCAGAGTAGTTGATATTGGGGGAAAAGCATTAGGCGAGGACGCCATTTTATAACAAAATTTTGCCAAGGAGCGATGAGAGCAGGCTTGTGCTGTGTAAACATTATTTCTCAAAAGCCTGGACAGAACGGCAGATCGAAAGTGTGCCAGTCATCGTTCACTTGTGTATTTCATTGAATAAATGTGGGCCCTGGGTACTGACGTTAATGTAGTACCAAACGCTTGAGAACTGCTCGATTCAGGACTCTGTCTGTATACTTCGAGCCCATGCTAGTGGCCATTGCCTATCAAACAGGTGGAACAGATTGTCAAGCGAGCAGAGGAAACGATCTACCTGTATTCTCCTGCCAAGTTAAGTTCTTGTTCGGCACCTGGCAGCTCAACTTAAAAGAACTAGAAAGTGATAGTGAAGAAAACTGTGAATAGTTATTAATATTTCCACAAGTGACAAACGAAACAGACATAACTTAAAGGGAGTGATTATAACCAACAACCTATTGTTGATACCAGTATTACCTCAAAGTAGAAGAATACAACTACACACTTATATTATAATAATATTGTATGTATGGACAGAAGATCTACTGTGTTATTGGACTGTTGTAAATGATTCTTTTGATTTCACTTTTGATTGTCAGTCCTGGTTCAAAATAAATTAGAATCAGGATAATAAATTGTAAAAAATTCTATTTACACAAAGTTCAACCACTGTCTTAAATAAGATAGCCTTTTAAAGTGTCGTTTGTATGTTATTGTTGTAATACTGTTGGTTGTTGTGGATAATAAACTATTTGTTTGTATGTTAGTTGGTTATTGCACATTACACTCTACATTCATAACCCTAGACACTACACGAAGTCATTTTAATAATAATAATATAGAGTAATTATGAATGAGATCAAAAGGGTGGTAGCGAAAAGGTACTCTGAAAAGTTTACAATACTATTTGTTAAATTCAGAGACCTTCATAGCTGATCTCATTTAATACAATAATAATACATAACAATAATTCATAACATCAAAACCCACCACATTTATATATATATATATATATATATATATATATATATATATATATATATATATATATATATATATATATATATATATATTATCACTCACGTGCACACACACACATACTATTGGCGACATGTAGACACACACACATGGGAAAACTATAACAATGATTATATAGATATTTTGGAACGAGCTGACCAATGCGCTGATTAAGTTAAAGAGAAATTTTAATTATCATCTAAAATTTCATCACAACACGTAAAATTACATCAAAGCATATACAAATAGTCAAAAAGTCAATAAAATGCTACAAGAATGATAGACCCACAGTATGATCTTATCCCTCAAGGTATGCCCACAGTCCTGTTAGAAGAAAGTGATAGCCCCAAGGAATCAAGGATACATTAGCGGTAATCTAATGATTTTCCCCCTTTTAAAGGTATGAACAGACTTAGATATTAGTATGATTAGATATTATTATAAGGAATAGTATCTTGTTTGCAACAAAACTTGCATAAAGAAATTACAAAGTGGGTGAAATTTGGTATACCATAAAAAGAGTCACTCGTTCCTGCTTTCTCTCGGTTCATTCATCAGGGCCCTGTCTCACACAACCTTACCTCTCAACCCTTCGAAAATAAAGTTCGTTCGTTCGTTCGTTCGTACCTACAATCGTGCTGCTGTTCGCCGTCTGGCGCACGTTATGACACAATATGTTTTATCGTTTGGTGAAGCGGATACCCAGCTCTGCAGATCTTGGTTTCATCCAATTTGTCCGGGGAGCGTCCTCTTCAGGCGATAATTTTGTTCAGATTTTAAGTTAGTGTCACTTTATCAGTTCAGGTAAGAATTAGTTTTCAAGCGGGCTCACAGGATCAGAATCACGAGGTTTCCACTACATAGGAACAATGTCACGTTTGTAACTTCGATCAAAAGGTAAAAAAATTCTTGGTCACACCACAAGTTGACATAATTTGCGGAACGTTACTGTATGTAATAGTTTACCCGCCACAAGGGCTGAACTGTACTTGTTTTTCTCAGGAAGAATAAAATCTGGCGCAGTAGGCCCGTTATGTCATTTCGCCTTTAAAGTTCTTGTAAAGATTTTGCACCAAGTCTTTTAAGGAAAATGTTTTAGTTCTTCTCAGATATTACTCATCAGTACTTAACGCTGGCAAAGTTTGGGTTAACCCCAGTTTTCTTCACTAAATAGAGGAAAAAACACATATAAAATAATTATACATATTATGTACTTGTTATAACTTACATTTTAAACTGCAAGCGTACAGCTTGACTTATCATTTAAAACTTCCCGTGAAATAAGTTATATTCATAAAATCAATCATCATGAATTAGGAATACCTACGTATCCCGTCAATACTCACTGATGTAGCATTTCAGTTATAAGTTAATTTTAAAATATATTCTCGTCTGATTATTTAGTAATTACATTTAATTCCTTATAGCTACCTGGTTTTAAGCCAGAAATTATAATTTATTCTGCTTTCCACTGAAACACGTCAGCTAGAGAATATAACAGACTATATTTTAATTCTCTCTGCACAAAGAACTAGTGAAAAATAGGCGATTCAACACTTAATCACTCACAAAATATTAGATACTTAATATAATATCTACCTCCGCACAGAACTACAGATTAATACCACGAACTAGAATCATTCAATATAATGGTAGTCTAGATCTCGGCACAGATTGCCCAGAAACTAAAGACTGTTCAATACACAAGATATTCTTCTAGCCTGGCGATCTGTCTACTGCAGATTTAGGAGTACGAATGAAAATCTAGTTTCAAACTCTGGTTAATATCTTAAACCAGACAAAAGATCCCACTATTTCCAAAAACCCGATCTCTCCCCTTTCCTAACACCTACGTACATTAGACGCTGGACATAACATGCCAAACGCGTCTTAGACACCTCACTGCTAACGAAGCTGGCCGAGAGTGCCGTGACAGAGGAAATTACCAGACAAATGTCTCATTCTGCGCCGTGCTGATGTCGGTTATCACACCTCACGCCGGAGAAACGTTCGTGTCAGGTGAAAAATGCTAGACCACAAGTCTGCTCCTATGTCTGAGTATGAAACATAATCATACATCTCGTCTGACTGCAGCGACTGACACGTTATATAATAACATAAGGGTGCGTTTCTAAATGAGAAAAAAAAAAAAACAGGCGAAAGTATGAATGGGAAAATAGTAATGTTTATAGTCGGCTTGAAAGAGCGTCGCCGCTTCTGACATTTTTGAAAGATTCCGTGATTGCAGTGGAATTTCCCTGCCACTATCGTCATCTTCGTCAGTTTTGGCGATCGTCAGGAGATGGTCCGAGTGGTTGGCCACCGGTCTTTCCAAGAAATTTCTTTAACAATTTAAAAATGGAAACCTTTTCCTTTCCCTTCAATAGAAGATCCCTGGTAAGTTAGCCAAAGAAATCTTTTTCAGGACGTAAAACGGCCCTTGCCATCCGATCATCCAGTTGTGTTGTTTCCGGTAGGGAGTAACACCAAAACTTATCGCATATCTCCTGCTTCCAGTTCTCTTTCTTTCTGTCCTTTCGTGCGACTTTTTCCTCGTCTGTCTCGTCTTTTCGCGTTAGCGTGTTTCAGTAGCGTGCTTTGTGCGTGCTCGCTTAAAGTTGGTCCGTTTGCTGAGGTCCCCATCCTAGTTTCCAAAACAAAATGCAGCCCAGTTCATCCTTCCTTTAAAAAAAAATCCGATTATCTCACATAATTTACTTTGCTGAGGAGACATAAACTGTCTGCTCATGTTCAGCTCTCACACTTTCTGGTCTTGTCTGCCGCGCTGTCAGATGCTCGACCAACGTAAGGCTTCAAGCGTCAAGCGGGGCCCCTGATAGGTCTGCCGAATAAAAAGCGTAGTTGGCGGAAATCCTGTGGAAGTATGAGGAGGATTCTCTGTGTAGCTAAAATAAAGCTGGCAGGAATACAATAGATCCCCCAATCATTCAGATGTTTCACTTGTGCCATTTACTTAGTCAATCATGTTGAGGTCCTAATTATGGTTTACACCACCAATCTTAACACAAACACGTTCCACGAGACACATTTCCCCGGCCGAGTAATATAAGGCTTTATGTAGATTGTTGTTTGGTGTCCATCAACGATACAGTTTTTCTTCACGCCTCATCCATCAACAGGTTTCGTATAGGAGATCCCGTTATCCGTCAAAACACGTCCTGAGGAAATCAGAACCGAGCGTGGTGGAAAATCCTGGCACGAAGGGTTCTTGCTGACATGCTGGCATCTGCGCATGTAGCGGGATTGCTCTGCGCATAAAGTGCATGTTCTACTAAGGTGAGGTATAAACCTGTTTCCTTCTTTTAGTCCCATTCTAGGGGTCCTAAAAGTCGATCACAACCCTTTTGTTCAATGGTGTGTCCCACTATTGGCAATTTCACCCAAAGAGACTGGGGAGTCCCGTTCTTGTTGTACACCGTTGGCACTGGGCACAGGATATAATCAAACCTTATAATATCATATTTACTCCTGGCCACCAATAATGAGATAGTTTAACCTTGGTTATATGTAGCGTTCTGTCCCTTATGTCCCTGAAGGTAAGAGAGGTGCCCCATTTCTAGGATTTGGCTTCTGTACTTGTTTCGTACTAGGAGCTGGTTGAAACCTTGGTCAGGCTTGCCCGTTTCTGCGATAAAGTACGCCATCCCTTAAGAAAAAATGTCCCTCCCTTGCTGGTCGGGTTCCTTTACCATGGTCATTTTCCTAAAGCAGGGTTTCAAAGTAGGGTCCTTTTGTTGCGCTTCTTTAAGTTTCCATAGGTAACCAAATTAGGCGCAGGCTCCCGTTCCTTCCTTGGTATTTGCCCTCTGTGTAGTTTACTGCGCCACAATCGGCTCTTCCGGAGTTTCCAATAAACACAGTATGCTCCGTCCAAGTATGACTGGGTAGAATGGATCATCCATAACAGCCTGCTTTGATCACAACCTCTGACAAAGTCAGAGTGTATCTCTCTACCAAATGGCGATGGGAAGCGCTGTGGTGCCTCACTCTTACGAACTCCACAAAGTTCGACAGTCTCTCCTGGTCCTCTTGACCGTGGTTTTAACCAGGGTCCTGGCAACAATGCAATCAAAGAAAGCCCCGAGTCAAAATAAACAAAAAGTTTGAGAATCCGTTCAATAAAACAGTAGTCGATCCCGCAGGTTTTTTAAACCCCAAGCCACTCCACCGCAAAA